>OZ038502.1:42012349-42109849 GCA_964036315.1 Acanthosepion esculentum | reverse complement strand
GATAAATTATATAAATATACTCTTTGTCAATGATACAATCTCTCAAAGCACATTTAAATTAATATACAATGTTGGTCTTTTGCAAAACATTAGTTGACAGAGAAGAGTTATTGTGGATGATTAAGTGGGTTGTATTAAATTTAGTATATTATATAATTAGTTTTATTTTTTACTGGGATCTGTGGGTGATATATTAGTACTTTGAGTTTTTTTTAGGATGTTTTCATTTTGTTTGTAGTTAAAGTGTATTTGATTGCAATATAGTAGGTTAATATATTTATGGTTATTTGAGGAAGTATTATATTCTTGATTTATGTTTAATTTTCTAATAGCTCATTTAATTTGTTCATCAACATGTAATCAGGAAAGTCATTATTAATGAGAGTGTTTAATGTTTTTTAATTCCATATAGAAAATCTTTTTCATGGAAGAGTTAACTTTTGCATAGTTTATTAAATTTTGTATAATCACTGTTTTGTAATAGTCAGGGCATTTGCTTTTATAGTTGAGAGTGCATGTGTTTATGCTAGTTAGTTTTTATATGGGCACGTAGTAAATGTATTACTACAGGTGCCTATCAAGCAAAGGAATTCTGTTGTTATTGTTAAGTTCATACGTCAACTTAAGGATGGAGTTTTTTGAAAGTTTTTTGTAGTTCATGTATTTCATTTATGTTTTTAACTGAGATGAGAATATCATCTACATATTTTATTATTAATGTATATAATTGTATCAGTCATTGCAATGCATATGCTTGTGAAGAATCTGTTTTCATATATGGGACAGGCTTTTAATTTTCTTTATATCAAATAGCATTGGAATTGATTATTATGACCAAAATAAAGACTTATTTGTTTGTATCTGTTATCATTAATTTTCATTATCAATGAAAAGAATCCTCTTGAAATTCTATGTTGTATCTTTGCAATTTAAGAACAAATGGTTTAGAAATATCCAAATTTTATTTTTATTAAATTAAACTTTTATCAACTATTATTAATGTTTGACTAGTATTTCTTTCATCTTGTTACTTTTTCATCACAACTATGTAAGTAAAGAGTGTGGGTTAGAAATAACGAATTCGCATAAAACATATATCATTGACTCTAATAATGAGGTCTATACAAACATGTATATGCACAAAAGCTGAGTATCATCTACCATGTATTCAATTGTGAAAGCAGAATAACATATATCATATTTTTATTACTTCAAAGCTCCCAAGAAAATTAAATTTCAGCATTAAATGACCCATAAAGACTTGAAATGCTGTGAAACAAACAAATCAATCAAATAGTCTACTCTTATCATAAAAAAGACCCAGTCACTTGGCACTGCCAGTGCAAGTGAAATAACTAAAGATGGTGATATTTTTAGAGACATTTCTCTAAGCAAAACATTATAGACAAAAAATATACAAATATGCAGGGTATATGATAGAGAAAGATACTGTAATAATGAGTTATATGATGGTGAGATTTGTTCTTACCAAGTTATCATCTTAGCAATTTAAGCAAATGATTTTCTTTCTTTCCTTATTAAGGTGAGAACTTTTACTTTTCAATTCAAGTAAAAACTTCTTTTTGGCTTGTCTAAATTGCCAACTACTACTCTTTCTCTTTGGGAACATTAGTAAGTAAAACTTCATTTTGAGAAGTGAACACATGTACGTGAAATTGTAGAAAGTGACACCTACAATAACATATACCACTGTATTCTCCATTTGTTTAGGTGTTTAGATGATACCAATTGATAAATTAAGAGAAAAATAGGAAACGTTTATAGATTTAACATGTTTCACTGTTATTTAAGCATCAGCAGAAATTTTGGGAAAATGAGTTATGGAAGAGAATGCTACAGCATTTTGAGTTCTGTGGTGTTTGTTCTTCATTGATCAGGTAGATCTCCCACAAGATCAACTAGAAATTTGATACACACACATGCATGCACACCTTTCCTATTTTCACAGACACTACCAGACAGACACAAAAACGCCATCTAGAATACACACACACATACATACACACAAACTAATGCCCCAAGGCATAAACACAGTAGATATACCTAACAACTGGAAAACAAACATAAAATTCAAAGCACCAAATTCTCTTCCATAACTCATTTCCCAAATATTTCTGATGAAGCTTACATAAAATTGAAACATTTCCAATTTGTTACTTATTCTATCATTCTGTCAAGAGATATTTTGTTCTTTTTTACTACTGCTCAGTTATTGCTGACCCTGTTTTCCCCTGAGTCTGTGTCCATACTATCCAGCTCATAGTTACTATGCCATCAAAGTTATAGGACAATAGCCTAGTGAATTAAAGTGTGGTTTCATAAATTTGGTGGCATAGTAATTGTGAATTCAATCCCTAGGACCAGTAGTACAGACATGGTGAACAGAAGATTAGTAATATTTAAGCAGTATTAAAAAAGAACAAGACAAGATATCCCTAGATATGGACAGTGTAATGAAGACAATCAAACTCCCCCACCATGGCTTAAATAAAGGTTTCAGTTATAAATTCCCTGAAAGTTATGTGGACTGACAGATGCTTGAAGAAGGCTGAAGAGCACAACAGCTGAAACATTGTGATAATAACAAAAGATGAGGACATTAATCTGAATGTAAATAATGCAAATATAATTAACAAATTGTCTTTTAAATAACAAAATTAAATTATAAATTAAGTTTATTGATTGTTTATATTATTTAAACTACAATTCAAACTAAAATGTTATACATTTATTAAAAAAATATTAATAGGATATTAATAATATAATGAGAAGACCACAAAACTGTTTCTTTTGCTTTTTCACTCTCTCTCTCTCACACACACACACACACACACTTACAAGGTGCTGAAAATTCTCAGCCTAACCCACTTCCTTAAATCAGTATTCTGATGTTTAGTTATTAAAATGTAGGTCAAGCTGAGAATTTTTGGTACCTCTTCATACATTTAAATGCATACATATGTTTGTTTTTGTTATTTTTTTCAATCAACTCACCTCAAGCAAGGCAATAATGTCACTAAGATGCAAGGGGCTACTGGAAGTGAAAGAGAATGAGAAGACTTTAGAATGAATCAGAAACACAATCCTATTGATAATGACACAAACAGACATTGACTATGAAGTTCATCTAGTATGAGCGGGATGATTCCCTTCTTAAAAATCTAACTAAATAACCAAACATCAGAATATTATTTTGGTCTTTGTCAGGTTGAGAACTTTTCAACACTCCACTGTATGCATTGTATATTACACATGAGAACATAAAGTGTTAAATTGCAAATGCACATGTAAAAGAATTTTAACATTTGATACACTTAATGCTTCAGTTTGAAAAAAGAAAGATTCTCTGAAGCTGTTAGATGAATATGTGCATGCATTTGGATATGTCTAAAAGGAGGTATCAGCAACAAATACATTGAATATTAAACAGTGAATAATAAGGAAAAGGAGAAGGAAGAAGTATGTAAATTAAAGGGAAAGTGAAAAGAATTGTATAGAGCCTATTTCAGTCTGTATTACAAAAAGAAATATAAACTGCATTATCATCATTACTACTAGTAGTAGTAATAGTAGTAGCAGCAACAATATTACCTAGACTAAAATATGAATTAAGCTGGTTGTTTTTGCTCTTCTGACAGTTAATATAAAATTTAAGCAGACATTAAAAACATTACATAACTATAATACAAGTGTATTTGTTTTGTTATGAACAGATTAAATTTTCTTGGAGAATTTAATGATTCAATATCATTATTCATAGCTTAAAACCAGCATGATTTACACTTTCCTATAAACTAAAATGCTATGAAGGATTATTTACATATTAACAATATAGTTAAAGATCAGATGAATGAGGTTATTACAAGAAAAGATTAAGGAGTGGAACCAGTTCTTCCAAGGAAGCCAATCAGAAAGATGCGTCCATTTGAGATTTGAGTCTTTATACTTCTATTTACTTTAATATAAAGTTTTCAGCTGTTTTTCAAGTCCTTAAAATGTTCAAATAAAAAGAATAGTTCATTTCTTGAAATACTTGAGGAAGTATATTATATATATATATATATATATATATATATATATATATATATATATATATATATATATATATATATAATTTTTCCTGGATGAAAAAAAATTGGCAGATTCAAAAACAAAAAGGCTTCTAAAAAAAAGAGATTTACCTATTAGATAGCTATATACAAATTAATTAACTTGTTTTTAGTTTACAATATTATAGACAAACAATATTTTGAAAGCACCTCTATATTATGCTAATCAAATTATTTTTTAAATATTTTAACTTAAACTTCTAAATTTTAAATAACTACTAGACCACCTGTGACCTGTTGAGTCAACTTTGTTGTATTACTGCTTACATTTAGATTCATAGAGACTTTGTGAAAGTAGAGATATTTTAAAAATACATTTAATTGTAGTTATTGAAGTTGCTTTCAACATTAAAAAATTGTCTGTTGGAAGAAAGTTGAAATAAAAATATTTAAAATATTGTTTATTTAAAGAAAGCTGAAATATAAATAAGTACACATGCAATCACAGGATGATGGAAAGAAAGAGTGTTTTTTCTCCATTTCCTTCTCTTCCCCCCATTACCTACATGATAATAAATTCATATCTTTCTTTCACCCACCCTCTATATATGACTTCTGGCAAACACACAAGCTATGTTCACAGACTATAGTAATATATATAAAGATCTGATCAACAAAAACATGTAAATGTTTTGCTTTGACAAACTATAGCCATTGGATTAATAAATAGCACTTTAATAAATTTTTGCAACTGACACCATTTAATTTTGTCTACAGTTTATTGCTACAGCCTTAACATTAAGGAAAATGATTAAATAAATTGATAAAGCATAGAATTATAATATACATTCATGCTCTGAATTAAGGACTAATGTTTATGACCTGCAACAAATTCACTGGTTACAATTATTTCAAAGTTGAAGTTGGTTGCGAAGAACTGATTCTTATAAGCATGTGTGACTGAGGTCCATAGCTATTTACTATGGAAATAGAAATTTTATTTAAAACAGAAAGAACCTTGCTTTCATTAAGAAACCTTATTTTAATTTTGTCTCTACCAACTCAGCAACTAAGATAAAATTTCAAACAGTTCTATGTTCAACCACTGAGCAGTAAATGCAAATGTGAATGATTGGGACGAGCAACTCCAACAGGTAGAAATGAATAGATTTAATAGAAGTGATGTATGGATATATTGAATTATGGATGAACCTGAATAAAGCAAATTTGTGCATAGTTGCATAACTGCTTGTTAGTTCTGTGCAAAGAAAATCTGATTGTGCATAGATGAGAGCTGTTAAAAGCTGTATGCTAACAGCACTGAAATGAAAAGATATGCTCCAGGACATTTGCTAGGTTGCATGTTGAGCAAAATAATTAAAAGAAATAGAATATGCAGATGATTTACCTGTTCTATAATAATATATTGAAATATAAAACCATAAATAAACAACAGAAATGGTTACCTATATATTTCTCTACTTTCATTCACGTAACATAACATTTTTATATATGACTTTGGTTGAAAAGACTTCCCTTGGTAATAATGAAGGGTTAATGTGAACTTCATAATGATCATGATATATCAGACAATTTGGAAAACTTCTACTTTGACATGTTTCACTGATGAACTGGCATCATAAAAAAATGATTTTATTTAATAAAGAAATATCCATGTTAGTGAGATAAAATATGGTTCAAAGTAAACAATTCAATGCTTAATTAAGTAAATCATTTTAGAAATTAGATTTAACTAATTTCAACTTTAATATTTTTTAATATAAAAGGAGAAATGAGTTAAAAACTAATTTCTCTAACAATACAGTTACAGTAAAAATCAAGCATTCAGCCAATTAATATGAATCACATTTTGTCTCGCTAATATAGATTTTGGTATTATGATGATGCCAAACCATTGGTGAAATGTTACAGTAGAAATTTTTCTAAAATTGCATTATATATTCACCATTCTGTTGGATTCTCATCCAACTTTACATAAACACACATAAAATCATGTCTTTGCAAAGGAAGATTTGGAAGAGTGTCTATATTGCAGAGCCTCCAGTAGGCAATAAGGTCGGCCATGCTAAAGAGGCTGCAAGATAAAATCAGGCAGCCAAAGAGAAGCTCCTATTTCATGATACAGCTCTTGTTCTATGATTTGCTTTAGAAAGAGAGTTTGCTTGGAAGATTTTATGTTGATATGTCTCCTTATTGGCATGCTCAGTTCTTTACTGATATTAGTTGATTCTACAGGAGATGAAAGTAGGTCTGAAGGATCACTTAGAGGTGTCACTAGAGAACACACAATATCTAAGGTTTAAAATGAATTCTTAAAAATAAAAAATCTTCCTTGAAGGTTTTATTTAAGTTTAAATTTCAAGCTAATAGATTAAATTCAATATCTCCAATAAGCAAAATACTTTGCTGCATTTCAAAAACTAATTGACTGCAAGGAGTTTTTTATTTTTTGCTAAAACAACTAATAAGTGCCAATGTAATTCTCTTAATTAAAAAATCTTCCAAAAATAAAATATACTTTTCTGAAACTTTATTTGAGGAATATTAGCTGATTTAAAGTATAATTAATCTGATTTGAAACAAATATTATTTACTTTAAGTTTAAAATATCACAGAAATGCATTTTATAACACAGCAGTAACTGTCTATTTAAGCTGTTGACATGTTTGACACCTTAACTGACATCCAGAAGTTTATCTAATTATTTTCTATCTGTAAAAACTACTTGAGGAATATAACATCAGTGCCTATTTTATACCATATTTAACTACCCAGTAATCTTAAAAATTTTGGAAAATATTCTCCGTAATTTAATGTTTTATTTAATTACATGTACTTCAGTTTTAAATTTACTATGGTTTCTAATGTTGTATATGGATGTCAGTATTTACAAAAGTCGGCATGTTTATACACATGCAAAAAAAAAAATTTTAAATTCTTTTTAAAATATTGGAGGTCATTGAATTGTGGTAAGCTTTTCCATTTATGATTAGTAAAAAAAGCAATAGAAATGCAGAAGAATGTGCACCTGTGTTTTATAGACTACACAAAGGGGTTTGACAAAGTACGCCACAAAGATCTGTTGGAGCTGCTCAGCAACCTTGACATATTCGGGAAAGACATCAGAATAATAAAAAACCTCTATTGGCAACAAACTGCTTTCATAAAGATAAAAAAACGAGTTCAGAAGATATACAAAAGGCAAGGATGTGTTTTTTCACTGAACCTATTCAACCTGTACAGCAAAGCAATTCTGAGAGAACTGGAAATCCTACCAGGATTCATCATTGGTGGCCACAATTTTAACAACATAAGATATGCAGATGACACTGTGCTAATAATAGACATGGAAAAGAAACTACAAAACCTGCTACAGAAGGTAGCAAATCAGAGTGAAAAGAAGGGACTAAGCATAAACTACAAGAAGACAGAATGCATGGTCATAAGCAAAAAGATGAGCCCGAAATACGATTTACAGATCGGGGACACTAAAATCAAGCAGGTTCAAAAATTTGTGGGAAGTGTTCTGACAAAGGATGGTAAGTGCAACGCTGAGATCTGAAGACATATTGGGATAACCAAAGATGCATTCCAAAAGCTAAGCAGAGTATTACAAGACAGGAGGGTTTTGTTAGTAACAAAGAAAAGAGTACTGAACTGCTACATGATATCTGTCCCCCTTTACAGTACTGAAGGCTGGACAATCTCCTCAAGGATGAAGCAGAGACTTGAGGCAGCAGAGGTATGGTTCTACAGAAGGATTCTGAGGATACCATGGACAGAACATGTGAGCTATGATGAGGTTTTGTAGAGGATGCTAACAAAACAAAATTCATACTTAACATCAGAAAGAGGCAGCTGAAATTTCTGGGTTACATAATGAGAAAGGAGAGTTTGGAAAATCTGATACTCACAGGGTAGATAGAGGAAAAGAGGGACAAGGAAAAGCAATGCATGACATACTTAATGGGCTTAAGCAAGTGGATGGCAGAACAGGGCCTGGGAGAAATAACAAAAAGTCAAAGCTTATTGAGAGCTACAAGGAACAGGAGGAAATGGAGAGCCATGATTGCCTATGTCCTGTAGGGACACAGCATATAAAAGAAGAAAAAATGAAAACAATTCTTGTAAAAATTCATTAATCATCAAAATATCTGTCAGGGGGTTTTACAAAAAAAAAAGGATTTAAATTCTCCAAGTAGTTTTGTGTATAACTAATATAAATATTAACTAGAGCAAAAATGAATTTATCGAAATTGTATAAAAATGAAGAGTAACAGATGCAAAAAAGATTTTTACCATGATTTTCTAAAACAGAAACATTTCTAAAATAATGTCATTCATTTGTAAATAAGTACTGAAAATTTCATTAAAATCCAACAATTATTTGATTTTTCCAAGCATTTCCAAATCAATGTGGTCTTCACTACAAAAAAACACTAAAATTTCCTTTATCAATTTATGGTCCCCTGCTAATGCAAGAAAAACAAAATTTTTAACCAAAATTTTGAACTTTCTAAAGAGTTTAAAAAATATGATTTATAAAAAAATCCCTTTGGTCTTTCCTCTTCATAATAACAAATACTTCGACAATAAAACTTTGTTTTTATAAAATTTGGAGTATTTTTTCACCATGGTATGCAAATTGTTGATGAATCTTTGAACGTACCTATATATATATATATATATATATATATATATATACACACACACAGGGTGTGACTGATAAATTGGCATCTAAATTAAACAAAAATGAAAGTAACACTGACATCTCATTTTAACAGAGATATTTACCAAAATTACACAAAAATATCTTGAAATATTAAAGAGTAAATTTATTCAATAAAATTGCCATTGGCTTCAAGATAACTTCATTAGCCTCTAGATAACTTCAGAATCTCCTGCAACTCTTCTGGATGGTTTCCTTGTTTGAGTTGGTGAATACTGCCATAATCTTTGCCTTCAGTTCATCTTTGGTGTTACAAGGCATTTTGTTGCTCTCCCACACATAATAATCTAGGGGTTGCCATCTGGAGAGTTAGGTGGCCAGATATAAGGAGTGATGTGGTCCCAGAAATTGTCTGACAGCCATGACCAATTTCTCCTGCTTTTGTGGCATGGTGCAGAGTCCTGTTGCCAGACATAGGGTCTTCCAGCAGCCACTCTCTTGACCCAGAGCAGCACTACTTCCTCAAGGCATTTGATGAGTGCCTCAATGTTGAGTTTGAAGCCCTCACTAACAAATTCGGGAGTTCTTTTCTTGTCAGAATGATCAGAGTGAGTTTTCTGAGCTGCCATACCTTTATAATCACCATTAGACTCATCCAACTCTTTCTGAATCCTCTGCACTAATCTCAGATTGGCACCTAAACACTGAAATATTCATATTTGAGCTTCTGGCATGAATGCCAAGTAATAGAGCATGCAATTTCCAAATTTCTGGCAGAGTGAATTGCATCATGTTGCTCTTTTTTTCACAGACAGTGTCCAACTTACCCTATTATACTGTGCAATCAAAATAAAAACCAATAATGTGTATGCGCAAAATTAAAAATATAAAAAAAGACAACAATTTACCAATCACATCCTGTCTGTATATATGTAAAAATGGACACTGAAGTCATTACCCAGAGGCGACTGTCTTTCTTGCTTGGATGCAATTGTCAAGCCATATGCCTTTTTCCCTGTCCAGCCCAGGGATTGAACTAACAACTACTGTCAAAATATTCATGAACCATCACTTTAATCCACTGGGCTATTGTTTTGGCTGGAGAACTTGGAGCCTTAAACTTAAGCTGTCTGTTGCTGAATGTTACTGCTACTCATCATGCTTCTCTTTACTACTGCAGCTACTGTTGTTGAACCCTTTCTTTTTTTATTAACGGCTCCCATATATTTATTTCAGATAAACAAACATAAGTTGCAATGTTCCTAATAATTTTGATGGATACTAAAATATAAAGAATGTCTAACAACAATACATTTCAATATACTTGAACCTAAAATAAAATTAAACTATTGTTATATGATATGACTTGAAGCAGGATGTTCATCATGGTTGTGTAGTAATACAATTTCACACACATCATTCAGAGATAAATAGATAGATTCTTTTAAGTCAATTTAATGATCAGAGGGTTCTTAGGAATCTAGTCTCCAGTTCAAATCATTTTAATGACCAGGATTTTCAGGAACCCTGTTTCCAGCCCACCTTTGAATTGACAAACATAAAATTTTGTTAGTGAATTTAGATAATCATAAAAGTAGAATCCTTTGAAAAACTGACCACCCAAAAACAGAATGGGTGGTCTCCTTTTTCAGAAAACAAGTAGGAGGATAGGGGTGGTGAGAGCCCCAGCCTGTATCTATATAATGACCTAGTCAGGCAAGGAGTGGGCAGTCAGTGAGGAAGAGACTGGCAGTCAGGTGGAAGGGACAAGCAGTGAGTGAGTCAGCAGTCACAGAGACCATGGGCAGTGAATGTAAAGATCCTTTTTCCATGTCCAGAAGTTAGTAAGATAGCAGTTCACCTTCTCAAGGCTGAAGGAAGACATTGGCAATTAAGTGAGAAATCATATTGTTTGCTATTTCCCAATCAGTGTCTTGAAAAGCATTTATCATTATTCTTTGTTGAATTCAATCACAGACAAACCTGTGAACATAGCAAGCTGTGTGTATATATGCATACAACTGACCTTGGAAGTCATTACAGCTTATGCAGGTTGTTATATTCACAACATTTTGGCCATGTTTTATACATCCCCCATCCCAGCATTCTACAGATGTCTTTTGTCATACTCAATAGCCTTCTTGGAATTTTGAACTGACCCCTTAATTCAATCAATAGAGGTAGATTGTTTTCATTCCACTTTCTATGCTCAGGGGATATTTCATGACAGTTAATACTCTCTCGTCTATTTACCTTTGTATTAATTATCCATTTCTTCCACTGAACTAGAGCGTATGACTCAAACCTAATTTCTGTACTCATGGGGTGGGATTTATGAATGCACTAACAAGGAGAATGTATAAAGTTCCCAACATTAGAAGAACCCTTCATGATAACAACCTCTCCACAAACATAACATCAGCTCCCATGGGCAGAGACAGCAGGGTTGAGGATAACTGTTAGGGGATGTTAACTTACTTCTTCCTATAAAGGATGATAACTCAAAATACAATTGAGTTATGGCCTTTATCTGCACTTCTGAATTCAACATTGTGATAAGTTGATAATAACACATGGAACTCATGGTTTAATTCGAAACAAATCCTTGCTGTTCTCAGGCAGTAAATGAATAAAAGTCAGTTTATTATGTGTTAAAAAACACTTGTGTTTTACTTTCATTTGTTTTTTTTCATCTTAACAATCTGAGATATAACAACAACAATCAAATTTCTGCTGCAGTATGTCTACCATACATAAGAGGTACATTTGCAAAAGATTCAAAGAGTCCGCAGTCCAACATCAGGACGGTATTCAAAAGCAGTTCAACTCTGTGGAGATATCACTCTCAAACCGAGCCTCACTCAAAAGAAAACATGACCAAGAAACATGTATATTTCATCTTATACATTTGTGGCAAGGTATACAAAGATAAGACCAGCTACCCACTAAAATTCAGGGTGGGGGAGAATTGAAAGGCTGAACTATGGGGACAGACACTGAAATCTTGCATGTTTGTTTATATTGAGAGGGAAACTGGTGAAATGAGTGAAGATAAGACAGAAAGCAAAGGGATAAGATGTCTGTGCACATGTTAGGCTCACAGTAGCCTTAGCATAGAAATAAATACTATCTAGAAACCTTTGATTAAGAAAGAAAGGCCACTCAGATGAATAGAGGTTTAAGGCTCCAAAATTACACTTCTATGCCCAAAAGATACATGGCATAGTGAATTTAAGTGTTGGTTAAAACATATTTTGGTAGTTGTAAGGTCAATACCTGGTCCAGGTAGTGCAGAAGGGTTATATTCAAGTTCAGTGGGAGAAATGGATAGTCAGCACAAAAAAGCAAAACAAACTGGGAAGTATTAACTGATATGAAAGCACAAGATAGACAACAATTTACCCTCATGGATTGAATAAAGTGTTTGGCTCAAAATTCTGAGACAGTTACCGAATACAACAGACACCTAATAAAAGCAGCCTCAGCCCTGGAGCCTACTGCTACTATTGGTAACCCTGTATATTATCTTAGAATTCGGTCTTCTAAAACTTAATTTACCTCAACAAATACCCAAATACAAAAGATACAGTTTTTTCCTAACTTGCATAAAATCTTTACAGATTTACTGAAACATATCACTTAATGTCTGTAAACTAATGCTCTACCACTGATCTATATTCCCTTATGGGCAAAAAATATGCTTATATAAACAATTGATTCCTTGGGTATACACATTTGTACATGTAGATGAACAAACTAATTGAAAACAACCTTACTATGCTTCTTCCATGCCCTTAATAAAATAATTCTTATAACAGGAAACAGATAAGTATTAACCTCACCATCAGGCATGAACATTCAAAAAGTTAAGCATATAATTCAGTGCATCTTCTGTTTAGCAGAAAAAAGAAATAAGAATAAGTGTAAAAACAAAGATATCTGAACAGACATTGAAATAAGCAATTACACAAAGCCATCAACTAGCAAGAACTGATAAAAAAGATAAGAACACTTGTGCTTAATATATAGATGCAAGTAGGGAAAAAAGATGGTCTGGATGTATAGAGATCTGCCAACACACTTTACTACATGCAACAGTCTCAATAATATTCAATAAGACATGTACCATTTTGCTTGTCAATGATGTTCCTCAACACATTATTGGTTTGCCTCCCATACTTGAACATGTTGAGTTTAGGATAAATCTAAATGGTCAGGTGCAGTCATTTTTTTCTTTTAACTGTAGCAACATAAGAATAGAGATATTTGTATCCTGTCTTTCTTTAACTAAGGTGTCATCTTGGATCTTATTAGCTGCTCTCAATTGGACAGATGCCAGGAAAATGTTTTATCTATAATTATGTTCACTTCAAGTATTTGGAAAGCTTTAAAAGAATCAAATTCCAAATGGCTTTCAGACAGAATTCACATACAGCATAAGGAATTTGACTTTGAGGCACTGTACTTGTTCCTAAAAACACTTCTTATACATACACACTTTAACTAACTGGGAAGAAACCAAATATATTTAAAATGTATCTAAAAGTATTATCTTGGTACATATGTGTGTATAAGGATAGATATGTGAACTAGCCAATACATATACATCAGTAAGATTCACAGTTAAAATGAATTTATCAAAGATCAATATGTAAATATATAAATTCATTGTGCATAAAAACTGACACAAGGTTGTTAACCATTGTACAGCAGTAGGTACTCTTTTATTAAACTTAGTCTGCAACAAGGCTACAGTACTGGTGAATTGAATGAAGATCAAATTCACTACACAAATGAGCTTGTAAGAAGCTTGTTAATTAATAGGCAGACACTATAAAATGGTAAATGAAATATAATTAAAAAATTGGGTTACTTTATTGAAACAAAGATTTTTAAAAATATTTTCTTTAATATTATTTACATGTAAACTATTGTTCTCATCTTTGTTGTTGTTATCACAATGTTTCAGCCAATAGTCTGCATGCAAATAATGATAACTCCTCATTCCAGAAATTCAGACAGAAATTTTCTTTGATAGTTCATCTATTAAATTCCATAATAACTTATACTGATGTCTGTCTTAAAAAGCTTCTCAACTATTTAAAATTGTCTTTTTTAATAAAGTATTCCATTAATAATTGGATTTTATTTAGAATTAGATATTATGTTTTAAAATTTTGGTTTGAACTTTTGTCAGCATTTATTAGTAAAAGAATTTGATCTCAAAAATTGTCTGAGAAAAATAATTCCTGAAATCCAACTTTTAGATATAAAAAAGAAACAGTTACTACTAATTCCATTTTCCCCTTTTTTTGGAATATGAGCATAAATATCATTTAATCTGTAAGTTCATGAGAGAATGACAGTCTTGTTCACTACATATTTAGAATTTGCCAACTTTAATACTAATCTTGTTCTCAGTGTTTGACAACCTTGTGGAACTGAAAGACATCTGATAAATGATAGAGAAGAATATTAACTTCCATTTTAATCTGTCCTCTGCTTTTTCCATCAATAGTGTAAAATAAAAATGTAATTGTTCTTATTTTTAAGATCCATCTGTAAAAAATGGATTTGGTAATATAAAATAATACAATTTAATAATGATCAAAAACACCATTTTAACTGAGCAACACAGAGTAATCAAGTAAGTATAAATATATACAGTTTATAGAAGGTTCAATATAAAGATATCAATAGTTATGCCAGCAATCCATTTTAGAATAATGATGTTACATTACTTGACATCAGCTTTTATTTGTTGTTTTAGATTTGCAGACAACATTCTAATGGAGAGAGAAAAAAACTGAAAAGTAATGCTTTCCATACACATCAACCAGGTAATGTAGAAAATTCATCTTTACTTATTGATTTTACTCCTCTTTACTTATATCAACCACATCAGGAGTTGAAAAGTGTGGGTAACTAACTTGTTGCAGATAGAAAGCAGTGAAGAAGAAAAGATAGTAAGAAAAATGAGAAACAGCTAAGGAGAAACAGAGTGAGAAGAAAAAGAGAGAGAAATGGAAGAAATAAAAAGGGTAAGAAAAAGTGTGATGATAAGTGAGAAAGAAAAGAAAAATGGAAAAAGAAAAATGGAGGAAAAAGAAAAAAGAAATTAAAGAAGGAAAGAAAATAAGAAAAAAGCAAAGGAAGTGAAAATAAGAAAAAAGAAAAAGAAAGAGAGAATAAAAAAAAGAAAGAGAGAATAAGAAAAAGAAAGAGAAAAAGAGAAAATAAGAAAATGTAAAAGAATGAGAAAATAAAAATGCAAGAGAAAATAAGAAAAATGAAAAAGAAAATAAGAAAAAAGAAAGAGAAAAATGAAAACGAAAATAATAAAAAGAAAAAGAATGAGAGAATAGGTATGAGGATGAAAGATAAGGTAAGTGAGAAAATGAAGATAAGTATACAAAGAGAAAATAAGAGAAAGAAAGAAGTAAGGATAAGGAAGAATTAAAGATAGAAAATTAATTGAAAATTTGAGTAAGAAAAAAGAGAAAGAGACAAAATGAGAAAAAAAGTTGTAATATATTCATGCGTGTGCTTTGATCACAGAAAGGCAGTGTTGTGATTATAACATATTTTACACATGGTTAAACCAGAGCTAAACCTACAATCTGGATATGTAATTTATGTAACATATGGTTACATAGTTTTAACCATAAAGCCCTAAGAGATCAGCTAGCAAGTCAGTCAGAAAGAGGTGTTAAAATATTCCCACTTTCTATGCAGTCAGAGGTGGTCAGTTGAAATTGGTTCCTTGTTTAATATTATTGTAGAGATTTCATCTTTTGTTTTTTATGCTCACATTCTCTCCCAAATCAAACTTTTTGAATACAGCAAGAACTCTCAACCACAACAATAAAAGTTATATTTTAACATTCCCAGTAAAAAGAATACCAACCTTTAAAATTGAAATATTACATTAGTATTAACAAATTTATATTACTGTCTTTCATATAAGTGTATTATTTTTGTTTTTTCTTTCTTTAAATTATGAAATGATCCACTTCATAAATCTGATCAAATGACCAACTATAAAAATTTATTTGGAAATTATTTCATAGTCGGGCTGAGAACTTTTCAACATCCTTTGTATTTTTTCTCCCATGATTTTAAATTCAAGTCTGATGAAGAAATTCAAAATATTTTATTTGATGATAAAACTATTTTTGAAATGAATAAGACAGTTCTTCGATATATCAATACAAATATCAAAGGATACTCCCAAAGACAACAGCATACAAAGGCAGAGAAGCATAAATATATTGATTAAGAAATACCATTATTAGGCTACAATGTCAGATAAAATAAATGTCTAGGAAATATCATTTTAGAATCAAAAGATTAAATATAAATTACCAAATCAAGGACAATTTAAGAGAGAAACTGAATCTAAATTCTTATTTCATATAAATGAATTTGTTGCAGACTGGTAAATGTATTTTAAGATATCAGAAGGTTAGATTATCAGAAGGGTTAGTGATGTTGGTGTTCTTAGACATTCATCCACAACAAATTAAGAAACAGGAATATTGAAGGCAAATCATTCAAGAGAAATCAAAGTGAAAACAACATAATTAAAAGTTTAACAAGAACATTGATTTATATAAAATTAACATACACAATTAAGTCAGATATTATTGGACAAGTGTGAATGGTTGAATTGAATTATGTAGTGTATTTATGCCAAGTATCAATGTGTGTGAAACTGTTACTAAGGTTTGTGTGTGAAATTAAACAAAGTGTTTGGTTGAGTACAAAAGTGTCTTTTGTGAGAGTTCAGTCAATAGTGTGTATGTGTATGTTTGTTTAAATTAATGTCCAAAGTTGGTAAGAGTTGTGTATCTTTAGTTGTTTTGGTGTTTGATTGAATGTTTCCAATTTGGTGAAAACCATGGTGCCTTCTAGCGATAGGGCAAAATCTTTGATGTGGGGGATTGGATATTTATCCAGGATGGTTTGGGCATTTAGTAGCCTGTAATCCCCGCATGGACGCCAGTTGTGAGCATCAGCCTTTGGGACCATGTGGAGCAATGTAGCGTAAGGACTAGATGATGGTCTGATTATGCCTAGTTTGAGCATATTGTCAAACTCATCCTTGGCTACCCACAATTTGTTAGGGTGTAAACGATGCGGTGGAGCATGAACTGGGGGTCTCGTCGTTTTTATGGTATGAGTGGCATTATGCCTGATAGGCTCTGTATACGTAAATGGTGATAACAATGATTTGTATTTCTGTAGTAATTTTTCGTAGCCATTTGCTTTGGGTATCAAAACTGTTAAACCAATTGTAGAGTGCCTTGATGTTAATCCGTGGCGCTGTAGATTCATACGTGCATCAGTAAGCGTACGCGAAGATAAGTCAATGGATAGATGTGCTAAAAAGTCTGCGCCTAGTATTGGCATTTCAACATCAACGATTGTGAAGGTTCAGACGAATTCTCTTCGTAGTCCAATGTTGAGTGACATGATTCGTTTGCCATAGGTGCTAATTGATATGCCGTTAGCGGCCTGTAATTTCAATGAAGATTCCTTGGATGATATTGTTGATTTGTCGCAATTTTTGAACAGTGTTAACAAAATTAATGACTGCTGACTTTTGCACCAACAAAATTGGTAAACACGACGTTCAGGACACACAGCACTCTAAAAGGAAAATTTTTTGCATAGTTATAACTGATCTAACACAAAACAAAAAAAAAGGCGCAAAATCTTTTTGTTTTCCCTCCAGAATTACATTGAATTGACATTTCTGAACCGATTCCCCAGACTGAGGCTGCAACAGGACTAGAAATGCCTGCATACAATTCTAACACACAAACGTGGTTTATACAACTCAATGTGATATTCCAAGCTCGACACATCACATCACAGCAATTGAAGTTTGCCTTCGGCGTTGAAAAATTACCTGCAGAGGTGGCTGCAGAAGTGGCAGACATTTTCACAAGCCTTCCAACTGACAAGCTATATGAAGTACTCAGGCAAGCCATATTACACCGCACAGGTTGTTCAGAAGAACGTAGAATAAAGGATCTTTTGACTAATTTAATCTTAGGAACTAGCAAACCATCTCAACTCTTGCGCCGAATGCAATCTTTACTCGGCAACAACGCCATATCTGACACTGTCCTAAAACAGATGTGGCTGGATAAGCTACAACCTGAAGTTGTACGAATATTAGCCGCGTTCAAGGATGAGGTTAACATTCAGAAGTTAGCAGTGATTGCCGACAAAATATCAGACACCACAACAACTCGGCAAGTCTTCTCCGTAAGCCCGTCAGACGTCCTCACTCCGGATTTCAATCAAAGATTACAAGTTCTGACATCAGAGCTACAGAAACTCTTTTTACGGCTTGATGAAATTCAAAACAAGCCTAGAAGAGGCTGGAGCAATTCAATTTCCCAGCACCATAATCATAGACTGCGTTCAGCGTCATGTCACCCCCGTCACCATCAACATGGTAATTGCTGGTACCACACAAGGTGTTTGGTGCGCACACTAAGAAGTGCCAGCTGCCATGTGTTTTCTGAAACACATTCCCAACAGACTTACAGGGAAACGACCTGCTTGGCAACCATTGAATGTTTACGAATACTTATTTAGTAGTGTGTTATTTCACTTTCTTTAGTATTGTAAGCAATTGTTCCTGGGAGAGCAAGATGCTGTTTGCTGAGTGGGAAAAGTGTATTTGGTCAAAGTTTTGACTAGCGTGGATTAGTTTGGCATCTCTCCAGGGTGAATTTCTGACTGGTTCGAATCGATTCGGACGCTTCTATTTATTGAGTTTTTGGTCTAAAAATTGACTCAAAAACGTTAGGCGCGAAAAGATATTTTTTCTTAAACTTGCTACAGTTTTAGAGGTCTGAGCCAATGAAAAGTCTAGTTTGCTGAAACTAATATGCTGGTTGGTTAATAGGTGATTATTGGTGTAAAGTGCATTATTACAGAGGGGTGAAAGGTAGGTATAGACTATTCCATCAAATTCATCTTGTTGAATTGATTAAAGTTATAGTTTGATGATGATTTCAAAATCAACAAAAAATTCTTACTACAATTGTTACATTATATATATATATATATATATATATATATTAAGATGAATCAGCAATATTATTAGCCCTGACTTGGCAGCTTGGCTTCAGTCACTTTTCCACCGCTGTAAGGTTGCCTCTCTGTACCCTTTCTATAAATACTTTCAAGGTAACTCTTTGCTATGGTGCCTAAATTTTTTAATTTAAACACAGTACTAAATTGGCATTGAAATCTCATCAATTTACAGTTGAGCTGGATAGATGTAACCATAAATTCTATGCTAATAATTTCTTTTCTCACACTTTTCACTTGTGGAACTCCCTTCCAGTCCCATACTTTCCAGCCAACTTTAATCTGCAAAAATTTAAATGCAATGTCAATCGCTATCTACTGTCCTCCTGATTACTCTTTCCTCTTCCTGTTCATTATTAATGTTTCTGTTCTTAATTGATCCACACCCTGTAATCCCTTGTGACTTAGTGGCTTTACTGCCTTGCATGTGGTGATACTGATTAAAAAAAAAAAACAGGTTGTTTGCTCAAGCCTATGCTAAAATCATTTCAGATCCAACAGATAATAAATATAAATAAATAAAAAGTAACAAAAAACATGTTAAAAACAATCAAAAATATAATAAAAACATTAAAAATATAATAAAGATGAAATTTTATCATCTAATTAAATACAAAGTTACAAAATATCAAATGAAGTAGATCATGTTAAATTATGTTTTTCATTTCTAGCATGTATTTGTTTTTAATTTCATGCACCTCTTAAGAATACTGATATATGATATACTCTAATAGCATATCCAAACCCTTGATATCCTGTTTGTGTTTGTGTCTTCTATAACTTAAAATTAGTTTGAGATCTACACAACATTCCACACCAGGACAAGGAACAGCACCCCTTGTGAAGTCTGCAGGAATATTAGAGCAGTGTTTAGTTATCTGCCTTGTAATACGTAGATGTTCAATGTGTTACCTCTAAAAAGTTCTAATACTTTTTATGCCCATGCTCTTTCACTTGACATGATCAGAAGTGACTCCCTCAAAGGATAACTGGAGGTTAACAGCATTGAAATTTTCCTTAAGTTTGTCCTTGTACCTCAAAATATGACTTCCTACATTCAGAGATATGTATCAAATAAATAAATAAAAATTTCAAAGACTTATCTTGCAACTATCAGTTTTGCAGAAGTAAATCCACACTTTAGAGCAGTGTTTCTCAACTGGTGATCCCTGGAACCTTAGGGTTTTGTAAGAGGTGATAGAGATTCCACAAGAAACAATGATAAATAGGCTAATGCATTTTTAGTAATTTTTGTTTAATTTCATATTCATAATTGTACTATACACATACAACATATTGTTGGAAAATCCTTGGTTATTATAAAAAAAGGCTTCAACCTCTTATATTATTTAAAATTATACAATAATTTTTCTGCAGGGTTTCACTTAGATATGAAAACTATTTTCAAGTGGTCCACAAGAGTAAAATGGTTGAGAAATGCTACTTTAGAGACAACATAAATCAATTCTGTAATGTGGATTTACTTCTGTGAAACTCTAAGTAGGAAGATATGTCTTAACTTTTTATTTATTTACTACTGATGCACCATCATTTCTTAATATCAAACACTATATTTGCAAAAATTTTGCCTTAAAAGCATTATCTTCCAGTTAATATGCTGGTCAACAGGGTTTTAGGCATGAACAATTGTTATGAGTTATGGACAAAATCTCATAAACAAGTCAAATATTTTATACTCTATAAAAATATAAAATAATCTAGTAGATATTAATATATCCTAAACAAAATTATCAAAATATATTACACTCTTCAAATCAACATCTAAAATCCTGAAATTTATCACATATACAAATTCATTTTCAGACAATTGTTAAAATATTGTATCTTGAATAATTGATTTCAAATCAGAAGCACAGTCTCAATGTCATAGCTTTGAGACATTTATACCAACAAAAATGTTTTGATGCTGGATTTATTTCTGCCATTATTGATAACCTTTTATGCCATGAATTATTGGCATAATTTTTATATATGGGTCAAAAGCAGAGAGTAAACCATGACTGTCACCATTTTTAGAAATGACAGCAAAAAAGGTTCTATAGGTTATCTGTCACAGAGTAAGCAAGATCAATGAATAATTTTATTGATTGACACTCATAAATAATCAACACCAGAAAAAATCATAGAACCAGGATTTAACAGCATGCACAAATATTGTATTGTTATTTTTATAAAATGTATATGATTGACTTTGTATAAAACAAAATCAATCATTTTATAATAAATTAATAATGCTACTTATTGCCTGACTTAAATCAGCTTTTCAGAAATGTGTATGTACATATGTTTTCTATATCTTATTAAATCATTCTCTTTCCTGTTCCCTACTGACCTATTGAAATATGAGAATTTATGTTTTATCAAAATTTGTTTAAAAATGTTTGTTTTTTGCAATTCTTCATGCACTGTCCAAAATCAAACTATTATTTATTTTTTATCATTTTAAAGAAATGTGAACTTTTATTCACTCTCTGGCAAGATCTTTTCATATATGCCAATCTAGTACTTAGCCAAAATTGAATGGAAATTTTTCATCATCATTATAATGATGATAAAATTTTTATGACCTTAATAAGTGAAGTGGCCATATTAAAACCTATCTGGAAATATAGGGTAGATCAATAAATCCAATCTGACATGTTGTTACTTGAATTTTGGTATTAAATTTTTATTGGATTTGGATACATGGAAAAATTCTCAGCCCAACCAAGACGTCCTTTCCTTTAAAAGTTTTATGATGTTTGGTGATTTAGTGAAATTTATATTTGATCTATGTAATTAATATTCACCACTGAATTAAGTGCATTGGCAAGGAAGATTATACTAAAAAATTCTGGTGTTAAATAAATGCTTTTTTAATCTTTAGGTTGCAGATTTATTGATGAACCTATGTAAAAAAGATTTCAGCATTGTTATTCAGGAAATGAAGTGATGAGCAGGGACAAGTAGAGCCCCAAGGAGGTTTGACAATAACTGATAAACAGAGCTAAATGTAAAAAAAAAATAGCCTGGTTTTATGGTATATAGACAGGAAGAATGTGAGAAAAGTTCTGGATGTGTTTAATGAGTATTAGAATAAATAGTGGAAAAACAATGAATTAAGAAAGTTAAATCATTTTTATAAATTAGATAGATTGAAGGGGTTCTTAAGGAATCAAACTTAGAGATAACTTAGTATAACTGAGCACAGTTCTGTACACAACTCAAGACACTTGCCAAGTCATGTGAAAGAGATGACAAGCATTAAAATACTTCCTCAGCTGAAGTCAAAACATTATATGCAAAACCTTCAGATTAAGTTGTTTATATAATAACCTATCCATCAGATGTGTGCATTCTTAAGCAGAAAAGTTTCAGAGAATTGACTTTACAGATACATGGTCAGTCAATTTTGCATAAATTAATGGTCAAATCTTACTAATACATCATTTTTGACAGCCAGAAGGCTAAGTCCTATATATACAGCATACTTGGAGCAAATCTTATTTCAGCACAACATCGGTGGAGGATTGTAATTTCTAGGACATCAGTGGACCAATGATCAAGATAATGAGGGTCATATCCAGTGTGATCTACCTGATCCTGTGACCAAGTATTCCTGACTCTGAGGTTATCATTGAAAGACACATAATTTAGGTGGTGGTGTATCTACTGACTGCAATAATGAAACCCATACCAAAGTGGATGATACTGAAAAATATTATTTATATAATTTGAAAGTAGAAAGTATTTGGTATATTTTCCAATTGATAAAAATCCACACATAGCTGAAATCATGAAACAAATTTTTTTTTTTGTTTTTTAAATCAGTATCACCCCATGCAAGGTAGTAAAGCCATTAAGACACAAGGGATTACAGGGTGTGGAAAAATTAGGAACAGAAACATTAATAATGAGCAGGAAGAGGCAAGAGTAATCAGGAGGACAGTAGATAGCTATTGATATTGCATTTAAATTTTTGCAGATTAAAGTTGGCTGGAAAGCATGGAACCAGAAGGGAGTTCCACAAGTGGGAAGCGCAAGAAAAGAAATTATTAGCATAGAATTTACAGTTACACCTATCCAGCTCAACTGTAAATTAATGAGATCTCAATGCCAGTTTAGTACTGCGCTTAAATTCAAAAAATTTAGGTACCATAGCGAAGAGTTCATTGAAACAATTACCATGAAAGTATTTATAGAAAAAGCACAAAGTTACATTATCAATTAGTTAAAAAAACATTTCTTGTGTGGCTCTTATTAATTAAAAATTTATTTTTTTAGTAATATGACTAATATCTGATGCAGTGACTAATTCTTAAATTTACCAAAGTACATGAATGAAATGGAAGATCCATTTATTATATCAGTGTTAACTATAGATAAAACAAAAAATAGATTGTTCCCAAACTGAATAAAAAGATCAGTTATAAATGGAACATTAAATATTATTATATTAAATGGCCAAAAGTTAATAAATTCATTTTGATTCTCATAGTTAGAAATGACCAAATATTATAGGAATACAACAATCACAATAAAAAATATTTAATTTTAAATTATATGAATACAATAGCAAAAATATATTTATTACACACGGAAGAGATATTTTGTTTTCTTTTACAATGATGTTCACACTGTACAAAGCCATGGAGCCACTCGAGATAGAGGCTTACAGAGTGAGAGGCATAGTTTATGTGGATATGTGGGGAAGATAACAATTAACAGGTTAAAATCGTTGTGATCAGATAAGTATCCTCTTGGGAGTTGGTTCCATAGAGCAGTATCTTGTGGGAAGAAGCTGCTCAAGTGGGACTTACATCTCAACAATGGAATACAAAGGGAATGAGAGCAGTTTGCTACAATGGTGGGTCATAGCCATGAAGGTAAGAACAAGTGAAACTAAGGAATGTAGAACATCTGAATACTTTCCATGAAAATATCGATAGAGAAACGAGAGTTTCATGACATAGGCTTCTGGATGTTTCTGTGCAATCTTCTGCTTTTGTTGACTTAAAATACAAACTATTTAGTTCATTACTAGTGTAACACCATTCATTGCCACCACCTACACTTAGTGGTGTACCCACTCTTAGTGGTCTAGTCTTCATCGTCTTAGGGTGACACTTTAACCATGGGCCAACTCTACACTGGTCCAAGCTGGTTGTTGGTTGATGACCACTTTGATCCACACTATGCCCACATTGTGTTCTCAATCTCAGAGCAGTGAAAAATCATGGGTCGCAGACTTGCAGCGCTGGTTAGGCCATGGCGAGTACTATATTGAAGAAAAAATTATAATCACAACAAAAAATAAAACAAGAAATTTGTGGGGTTAATCTTCAATTGGTTTATATAGCTCTTGGTACAACAAAAATTAACCCTGCCTGCATCAATCCCTAGTGACACTGAGCCATGTCTAAAATTCTGGAAGATTGGGTTCAAAGTCTTAGAATCAGGAATTTGTTTGGTTGGCAGCTGGTGTGGATTTCAGAGGCACTCAATGCAGGATCTCAGCCCCAAGTGTCTGAGCTCCCCCAAGTCATCTGCTGATATGCACTTTGGTCCAAAACTGGCATGAGGGTTTAAGGAATTTGGTGATTCTCCAATTTTCATTAATTCAAATAAAGGTTTTCTTTGTTCCCTATTTCTGCTTTCTTAATCAACTTTCCAAATTTGGAGAAATATCCACCTTCCCTGGGAGTAGTCATAGGGATGGCTTTTCTCTTAATTCCAACCCGCTTCACTTCACATCTCTAACCACTACTCTGCCTCTTCCCCCTTTCTTCTTGGTATTTTAACTTTGCCCTCTTCTCAGGACACATAACTGTCTTTGTGACAAATTTAATTTTTAAAATGTGTAGGAGAAAGGGCTTGGTTTATTTTTCTTATTAAATTCAATTCTCTGACTCCTTTTGCACAAACCAGAACACTTCATTGGCATGATATGATTGATCCTCATAACCTCAACCCTAAGAAAAAGGGTTCCTTCTTTGTTTTTGTCAATGAAAATATGATCTTCATCTGCTTCTCTTTAATAATGAAGTTTTCCTAATTTCTCCAGAAAGGGATAAACTTGTTTCCCAATCTGTTTTCATCAATGAAAATATATTTGTTGACTTAATTTCTTAACAAAGAGACTGTTTCCCATCCCCAGTAGTCATTTCAGTAGAGACACAGGCCAGATCACCTGCCTGTTATGACAGATCAATTTTCATAATCTTAGCCTTTGCAGCAGGATTCATTCTTTGTTTCCATTTCTCAGTTCGGTTCACTAATAAAAAATATAATTCTCATTGCTTTTCTGTTCGCCAGTGACATATGTTTTCCTAATTTCCCAAGGAAAAGATAAAATTGTTCCCCAAATTTGTGTTCATCCTCATACCAGACTCTTCATAGATAAGAAAAATAAACTTTAGGAGAGAAGAAATCCAGACAGTTTTATTCTCACCAAGGAAAATGTCTCTGCTCTCTCTCCCTCTCTATCTTCCAGCTTATATTTTATTTTTGAGCTTAACTCTTTTCTTTTACTGCTTAGATTTAATGTTTACCACTGCACCACCTCAGTGTTACAGTAAAAAAAAAATTGTCCTAGTGTAAGGTTTTGACTTATATCTTGAACATTTTTAATACAAGCTTTAATCTCATTTCAAATTTCTAAAAAGTATCTCCCAAATTACTGACCTTTTTATGTATATTGCTAAAATATCTAATTCATGAATACATAATTAACAAGCTTATCCACATTGATACATTTAGATGTAGAAATAATGAACATATCCTAAAAATAGAAAAAAATATATACTGATTGTTAATTGGTTAGAATGTTCACAAATATTTTCTTTAAAGCAACAAATTATAATTTTAAAGATTATATCATTTGAAATTAGGTCCTTCAAAAAGAGCTTAAATGCCATTGATACTATTTACAATCTTCCTGTATAATGAGTAAACTATTGCTTTTTGGATAGTGTTAATAACATAAATATCTCTAATATAGCAAAAGTGTATGTGGGCATGAGTTACATTATCTACAGATAATATTGTGATCATTCCCATTTTCTCTAAATCAATCTTATTTATTAAATTTATTTATTTGATATAATTTATTGAATTTTTTTCAAAACATTTGAATAAACAAATCACGTACTTGCTTGAAATTAGTCCAGGCATCTTAAAAAAGTAAAAGACACATTCAATTTTTTTTATACCAGTTAGAACATGCATATGTCCACAAAAATAATTTTTGTAACATTGAAAACTACAAAATCATTTTTAATAATTTAATTTTTTTTGATTGATTGGTTTGTTTTTTACAGCTTATCAACCTTTAGCCAGCTATTTAAAGTCAGAAAATATTTTTAGATTGTAAGAATATTTTTGGGAGATAATGCTTTAGTGATACAAATCTTACTAATTAACCCATAGCTGGGGGAGAAGATGTGAATTCATACCTTTCCAAGGTTATGTGTTTGTAAATAAATATAACAAACCCAATGGGAATTGGAAATTGGCTCACCAATTAACAATTCCAAGCCATTATCCATTGTCCCCCACCTGCACATTCAAGCTTACAGCAACTGGTATTCCCAAACAGTCACCCATCTAGGTAATGACCAGGCTCAATATTGGTTCCTGTATGATCACTGAAGTTAAGCAATGTTTTAACATAATGTGGCTGTAATCCTTTAATTAATTCAGAGGATTTCTGATTTTTTTCTATCTCTATATAAATGATTGTTGCAACATCAATTCCAGCATTTTAAAAAAAAAAGTAAAAAAGAAGGAAAATAAGGAGAAAAAAGAGCATCAATATCCCAATAACAGTAAAACAATACTGATTGATTATCCAATTTGACTCACAAAGCTTGGGTCAACCGGTGGTATTGTTTTCTGGCACTCCCTGAAAAGGTATCACACATCAATAACATCAATATTTGATTTGAATTGTATATTTTTTACAGCTTATCAACCTTTTGCTGGTTACTTAAAGCCAGAAAATATTTTTTAGATGTAATTTTTTTTTGTAATAATAATGATTTACTGATTCAAGTCCTTATAATTAATTCGTAGCTGTGGAAAAGAGGTGGATTCATACCTTTCCAATTCAGTATTTGCACGTAATGAATCTGACTGGAATTGGAACTTGGCTTTCTGATTTTTAATTCCAAGCCATTATCCATTACACCACCTGCATATCCAAACTGACAGCAATTGGTATTCCCAAGCAGTCAACCATCTAGGTACTGACCATGCTCAAAGTTGCTTAACTTTGATGATTGTACATTACATCAGTGTTTCAATGTAATGTGGCTTGTGATTCATTGAGAAGAAAAGGAGTATTTGAAATTAACCATTTTGTCTTTAAACCAGAGTGATATTTATTAATATTTCACCAAATTGATGGATACTAAACATTTATCAGAAAAATTCAGGTGAGTGGGCTCCTCCATATGTTTTTCTTCATTTTATTTGTTATAGATAATCTATTCAAAAAATCAGTGATTTTGTTATTAACAAAACAAATTGATAATTTAATTAGCTACTTCTACTACAACTACTACTTTCACGAACCAAAGTCAAATCCTCATAACAAATTTTTCTGAATTACTAAATTATTTAAATAATTGAATGATTAAATATTTGGATTTTTTAAAAATATAGCAGGAAGTGTGATAAAACTATTTAGCTTAAGTCCTTGACATAATTATGTTGAGTATTTTTCTATTTGCTAATAGAAAATTATTAGAAAGAGAAACTTTCTAATAAACTAATTTTTAATTTGGCATTGAAATTTGCTACTTGTTGATTTATAAAAGCATAAGTATCATAACAGAAATATAGACAAAGTGTAAAATGGCAGCTACCATGGACACTTTGTTTACAAAATCTTGCATGAGAAATACCAATAGTTTTAGCAGTGTAATGTTATTCAAGTCAGTTGCCTTCATCATGTCTGTGGCCACAGTGTAGTACAAAGATAGCATGTGTTTCTGTTCTTGTTATATCCAAGTTGTAAGAGTGTCAGCAGGAGCACAAAGCAAAGAGACATTGAAAGCTCATTGCTACTCTTTGCCAAAAGAAACTAAAGACTTCTTTGAGTTGTTCAGACAGATTTTTCCCCAGGGGAATAAATATGCCTTCATTTCTAAATCTGGTAAAACTTAAATTGTCTCTTTTACTAACAGAAATGTGCAGTTGGCTACAAGTAAGATTAAAGGCTACAAGTACGATTAAATTCTAAGAATTAAGCTGGATTCACAATGTTTTTAGTTACTTTTTATTGTTCTTGATTCAGCTTTTTAAGCACATTACCTTTTTAAGATTATTTTTTAATTTTAACACCTCCAAAAGGAAACTGCTCTCTTTTAATCATCCGAGAGAACCTTTTTATCTTTCATCAGCATGACTGATGCTAACCTCCAGGTGAGTGACTTATTGCCTCTTCTTTTCCACTGACATGAAGTGGAGAGATTATATTGAACCAATTCCTAGGCCTGCTACTAGATAAGTAGGTTCATTGTGTTGTGCTAGACTATTTTGCTTGTCAGAATCTATCTTGCATATTTATAAGTGTACCATTAGTCCTTGCTTTGAATATTGCTACCACAGCTAAATAGATTCTTGATAAAATCCAAAGAAGAATCTGCAATGTTATTAGTACTGATGTAGCATCTCTGTTTCAGTCACTTTCCCACCACTGTGGCATAGCTTCCCTGTGCCTTTTCTATAGATACTTTCATGGTAATTGTTCTGATGAAATTTTCCTCTATGGTACATTGACTTTATGCTTTTAAGTGCTGTGCTAAATTGGCAGCTAGGTCTCATCATTTTACAATGGAAATGGCTAGATGTAAGTTCTATGCTAACAGTTTCTTCTCTCACACTTCTCACTTGTGGAACTCTTTTCCAGCTTCTTGCATTCCAGTCAACTTTGATCTTCAAAACTTTAAATGCAATGTCTATCATTGTCTTATGTCTTAATTACTGTTCTTTTATTGTTCTCTCACCTTAATAGTATTTTTTTCTCATATTTTCTAACACTCAATCACCTCTTACATCTTAGTGGCTTTATTGCCTTGCTTAGGGTGAAATGATTAAAAAAATATATATTTATTGCCATGATTCTGAAAGATGGAAAATAATCATATATATCTTAATATCTGATAAGTCTGCACTGGAGGCACATTTAAGATCTATTCATTATATCATTTAACTGATGCAATGGTGAAACTGATTGGGTTCAGTACACATTGGAAAACATGAATCTGCTCCCTCTCTTCCAGTGATACATATCTCAGCAAATGTCATATCACTGGCATGCCACAATAGTTGCATCAGTTTAGACGTACTTCATTGTTACTGGTAGCATGTAACCCAGTACTACTTGTCTCATGTTATTTAGAGAGGGAAGACACTGCTAAGTAACTATACTTGTTATAGTGACCCATTGATTGATAAAAAAAAACATGCAAATGAGATTCATTTTAAAAATACAAGAAAAACCAAAGGAAATGAGCAATGCAACCCCCACTCAAAACCAAATTGAAAGACTACCTTGTATTTAGAATAATTCCTACATCTGTATTTTCTGTTATTATCTAACAGTCAATATCAAGTGATAAAAAAAAATGGATGAATTATTGAATCATATATTATATGTTGATAATCCTTTGATCCAACTCAAATTGGGTTTTGAATAACTTGCCATTCAAAAGCTGTTGCTGTTAATAACTTAAGTTATTATTACTAATTTATGAGAACTATATATTTTCATTTAAGTTTTTCTTTTTTAATGTTTTATAATTTGGCTTTATTTAATCAATTACAAATTAAGTCTTGTTAGCTACAATATTATATATTAGATGCAAACTTACAAAGTCTGTCTGGAAACTATGCAGCCATTAGTTGCATGTCTTTGATGTAATCAAACTTCATCATGTATACATAAACAGACACTCTCCTATAGAGTTATTCAGTCAATAGTAAGATGCCACTGAGTGAGCTTATATATGGTTTGCTGTTGCATTCATCATAAGACAATGTATCCACTAACTCTTCACATCTTATGCTGGTTGGGCAAAACATTGCATACATCAAGTTCACCCACTAAAATCCCAATGTTGCATCCTGTAAATCCTGGCTTTTCAGAAACCTAAAATCATTGTTGAAATTTCAGACCATGTGCAAGATTAAAAAGAATGTTACCAAGCAGCTGATGGCAACCCCAAAAATGACATTGCACACTGTTCTGAAAAGTCAACAGACACTTAGATAAGTGTGTGAAGTCCCAAGGGGAGTATGTTGAAGATGACTAATGTGACATTGCCTTATATAAGCTATTTTCCCATTAATATTGAATGGCTGGATGATTTCCAGACTGTAACAAGTTTTACTATTTAAAATATAACTAACACTATTCTGAATTTGTTTTTTAATTTCTTGATAGTTAATAAGTTTGGACTTGAAATTTAGCCAGAAAAAATATACAGATTGTATTGGCAGATAATATTCCAAAGATTATGAATGAAAAAATATATGTAGTGTTGTCTCGAAAGTCAATGGTTGAAGAATTTACAGCATAATTTTGAAGTGTTAGTATTTACTAACTACTAATACATTCAAATGAATATATATTATTACTATAAATATTTAGTAGGTATATATGCTTGAGTGGATATCCCAGATATAATATATAATATAGATATACAATGAAATTAATATTTACTGGTTAAATAAGAAAATTACTTTGTTTACATCATAGGTACAGAAATAAAGTTAACAGATGTAGACTTTGAAAAATCTCCACAAGATATGTCACATTTCTTAAGTAGGGTAATTGAGCCATGCTTTGCTCGTGTAGCTTAAAGCACATTTTCTTTATTAAGACTTTTGATCTTTAGGTAAACATTAATTTCATTGTTAAAGGATCTGTGATGAAGAAGTGCAATTTTTAAATTGTGAAAGTTAAAAAACAGGGATGTCTCTCAAAGACAGGAACACACTAAATATAATGTTTTTCCTTCTCTCTCTCTCTCTGTGCATATATATATATATATATATATAAAATAACAATATATATTTTTATATATCAAGAACAATATTGGAGAAAAATGTATGACAAAATGGAAAAAGTTTTCATGTGACGCATTTTGTCTTTTAGGATTTCATTGGACTAAATATGTTATATGTTAACTACACATGCACACAAACTGGGAATTTTAAATTTAAATTTTTCTTTTTTTTAACCTAGTTGATTCTATTTAGATTTTTTTTAAAAATTAATTTTAAATTCCCAGCATCCCTCATTCATGTGCATATGTAGTTGCACCAATATAACAAATTTAGTCTGATGAAGGACAAAAGGCATCGCAAGAAAACCTTTTCCACTTTGTCACACATTTTCACTATTCTATATATATATATATATATATATATATATATATATATATATATATATATATATATATATATATGATTCTCTGATAAAATCAATTCAAAAAGAAAACCTGATTTAGTGTTAAAAAACTGTTAAGATTCTTTTGTTCAATTCTTTCATTCATTTGTCTACTTTCAGGACAAAATTTCCTTTTTTTTTAAAACAGCATTTCCTTCAAGGTATCTAATTTTAGAATATGGATCAAAGTACCAAAGAGGATTATTTCAAACTTACACCGTGAGATGATAGAGAGTGACTGGGAGAGATAATCATGTTTTAATAAAGCTCAATATATCAAATCGATTATAATTCACTGTTATGTTAGAAAGTTCATTTGAGAAGACAATTTTTGGATAGTTTTGAGAAACAAATTTCAGAAATTCATTTAATTTAAAATGAATCAACGCTTACTTTTGCAGGAAAGTTGATCATATGTGCCTTAAGATGAGGTGAGAAATATTTGATATTTGCTTACACTGATGAAGAAAGCAGACTTTAAGAACTTAAATCAACAAATTAATGTATATATAATGATAATTCATAATAATTTCAACCGCTTTCTCAGATTGATAGTTAAAAATAGCTTTGAGCAAGTGAAGCATGTTGGTCTCTCTTTGAACCTTGTGGACTGGTGCTACAGAATCGCAAACAAAGAACTGTACTAAATAACACAAACCACATCTCTTGAGGACTTTCAACAGCAGCAACAACTAAAATGAATAGGAACATGTAACTCAAAGAGAGAATATTGACATAATCAAAATGCTGATCTTCCAAACTACTTCAAAGAAAGAATCCTCTATTAATAACAGAAAAAGCAATAGCATCTACTAGACCTAATAAATGTATTTTCCTGAAAAATTGTTTTAAGAAAAAGATTTTAGAAATTTCAGTTGAAAGTAGCACTGGCTGTTCAATCAATTATTGCCAAATGTTTCCTTATAATGAAACGGCTAATATTACCATTACCAATGTACGAATTGAAAATATGGATTAAATCAAACATAATGATTAAATAAAAAATAAGTAGGAAACCATTATAAATTTAACATGTTCCATTATTTATTCAGCTTCATCAAAAAGTTTGGAATATGGAGTTATTTTGATTTTTAAATTCTATGCTGTTTTGTTTTCATTGGTTGTGTAAACATCACATGCTCATTTTTTGGCACTAGTTTGTATGTATATATGTGTATGTATGTATTAATTTTGTCGCATGGGTACTACATGTATATCTTATGGTGTCTGTATGTTTAATTCTTGAAATGGTAGTGCAATTTAAATGTGTACTAAAAATTGGGCATATTGGTGTATTTTAATTTTCTGATAAATATGACTGAGGTTGGAAATGAATGTGTCATACTAGGTTACATCATCTGCAAATGTTTGTTTATTACATTCTTCAAGGATTTCTTTTCCGAATATTGGGGATCTGAAGAAGTGTGTTGGGTGGGTATTTATTGTATGTTTATTGTTTGTATTTATTAATATTCTCTCTCAGTATTTTCTCCATAATAGGTTGCATTCTTTTTTTTTTTAATAAGGTAGCACTTTTGAAATCAAAATTATGGCCTCATTTACTTTTACCCAACACTAATGTATTAAAGTTAGAAATAGCATGAAGTGATGACAACTTGATTTTTTATTTTGGTAACAACCATTGAGATTATAATATAAAGTATAATCTATATGTGAAATCACATCATAAAAAAGTTTCTATTCTGAAGGTGACTTCAAAGCAGAGGTAATAGCCAAAGTTATTTATAAGTATTATGAGTTATTTATTTATCAAGGATAGGAAACAGTTTGCAATTTGAGTATTTCTAATGGAGTGATGATGTTAATTAATTATATTATAATACATTAATTATGATAAAATTCTTATTAATACTTGTATCTGTAAACTTTGATATTTTATTGGTTGTAAATTTCAGTCTCAGAAAAGGAAAACAAATGCCAAGTATACTGAGTTTTCATACTGAGGGTTTTATCTTAATAGTTTCTTTGTTGAAATGAGGAATTTAGCAAGTGGCAAATATATGACAAAAATGTAATTAATTATATACACATCACAAATTGGTCTACAGATGAAAATGCCTACCTCAAGCTTGAAAAAAAAATTCTTTCATATGTTTAGCAATAATTCAGTGATTAGATTGGTTGATGAGAGTCATATGACCTTCTAGTCAGTTGGCTGCTATATATTGTGTATTTAGAGAAGCATACTTAATGGAGTTAATTCACCGATAACAATGTATTTCAAATTAGTAAATTAAGCCCATTCATTTGCCAAACAGTATATTCATAGGCAACTTGAATCAAACTTGACATTATTGAGAGTATGCAATAGATTCTACTTGTGTAGAAAACATCTTTTACATTTACTGTAATCAAATAAATCTAAAGAAACTATCAGTTTAAGATATATGAAAAGTAATATGAGACTCTCATATAACTATATATTTATCAGAATGGTACAAGTTTACACAAATATATAATATAAAAATGAGCAGATAAATTATTTGCTAGAAAAATCTATAAGCAGGCACAGTTCAATGGTTAGAACAATATAACTGAGTAACAGCTTTAAATACTTATATTAAAACATAAGATTAGCTGCAAATTTACTTAGGAGAAGGATAACTGATAAATTATTTTTTCCCTTAGCAGTCTGTCTTGTTCTAAAAGTGTCTATGATATCTATGTTATAAATATTTACATTTTTTGCAGCCTGAAGATATAAACTTATTCAGAAGACTTGTTCATTTTGATTGGAAGTAGTCTATGGGTGAATTTAACTTCATTTAAAAACACCAATTTTTTATCTTTAATAAACAATAATTGTACAAACAGTAATAATTTTGTCTTCTTACCTGGCATAAGAAAGATGGCACTGAATTTTATTTTATAAAATTGTGGAGTGAGTAGCCATGGTCAAATGCAAAATAAGTAACAGAACTGTCCAACAAGCAGAACTGACAAAATTTGCAATAAGCAATAACAAGAAAAAGAAAATAAGACAAAAAATAATATAAAGCAAGTAAACAATATATGCAAGGCAAATTAACAGTAATAAGGTGAAGCAACAGTAATATGGCAAAAAGTTTACAAACTAAGAAATGGGGTTGACTCACAAAAGCAAGTTCAGACAAGCAAACATTGGTTTCTGACTTCAAAACAAGACAGACGGGACAGAGTCAGATGAAACCAAGAACCAGCCTATTTTATTGGTTAGGAAAAAATCCCAGCATTTATTTGTGCCTATAAAATGGGAAGGGGAAAGTGTTTTGTAGTCATTCCCTGTAAGTATATGGTATTGTTGTATATGCAGGATTGAGGGGTGATGGATGAGTTCTTGTGGTGAATGAATATATTGAAATGGGTCATGATTGTGATTAACTAGGACTAGGATAGCTAATGAAGACCAGCCTTTCCCCCACTTCACCTTCAGCCTTGTGCCTCAATTTTTGTAATTATACAAAAATAAATTAGACAAGATCACAGAAATAATAAATGAAATCTACAACAGTGGGGATATACTGGAAGATCTCAGAAGATCTATTTTCCTAGCACTGTCTAAGAAACCAGGTGCAAATGAATGTGAAATCCACTGAACACTCAGCCTAATGAGCCACATAACAAAACTCATCATCCGTATTCTGATGAATAGAGGGCATAGCATAGTCATGTCAGAGATAGGACAAGAACAGTGTGGGTTTGTTAAAGACGCCAGAACAAAGAATGCAATATTCATTCTCAGAATGTTATCAGAAAGAGCAATACAAATGCAGAAGGACGTGCACCTATGTATTATCGACTATGCAAAAGGCGTTCGACAAAGTATCCCACAAATATCTGTTGGAACTGCTCAGCAACCTTGATATATTTGGGAAAGATATTAGAATAATCAAGAACCTATACTGGCAGCAAATGGCATGCATGCACATAGAGAATGAGTTCAGCAAATATACAAAAAACAAAAGGGGCATAAGGCAAGGATGTGTCCTCTCACCAGACTTATTCAACCTTTACAGCGAGGCAATTCTGAGAGAATTGGAAATCCCACCAGGATTCAGCATTGGTGGCAACAATCTTAACAACATAAAGATACACAGATGACACGGTATTGATCGCAGACATGGAAAAGAAATTAGGAGAGTGAGAAGAAAGGACTAAGCATAAACCACAAGAAGATAGAATGCATGGTAAAAGGACAAGCCTGATATGCGATTTACAAGTCAAGGACACTAAAATCAAGCAGGCGCAGAAATTTAAATATCTGGGAAGTGTTCTGACAGAGGACAGTAAGTGTGATGCTGAGATCCAAAAACATATTGGGACGGCCAAAGACACATTCCAAAAGCTGGGCAGAGTATTACAAGACTGGAGGATTTCTTTGATAACAAAGAAAAGAGTACCGAGTTGCTACATGACATCTGTCCTTCTTTATGGCAGCAAATGTTGGACGGTCTCCTCAAAATTGAAGAAGAGACTTGAGGCAACAGAGATATGGTTCTACAGAAGTATGCTAAGGATATCATGCACTGAGCATGTGAGCAACAATGAGGTTTTGAAGAGTATAAAAATGAGAAGGAAGCTTATGCTTAACATCAGGAAGAGGCAGCTAAAATTTCTGGGACATGTCATGAGAAAGGAGGGCTTGGAGAATCTAATACTCACAGGTCGAACAGAGTGAGAGAGACAAGGGAAAGCAATGTATGACATACTTGGTGGGCTTAAGCAAGTGGATGACAGAATGTAGCCTGAGGGAGGTGGCAGGGGGATGAAACTTATTGAGAGCTACAAGGGATAGGGGGGAAGTAGAGAGCCATGATTGCCTATGTCCTGAAGGAAAACAGCACATAAAAAGAAAAAAATAATCATTCCCACAGATTGAAACAAACAAAAATAAACAATTTTACTTAACAGGAAAAATGTTCAATATGATAACAAATGATAAAACTCAAGTTTATTTAAATAGAAAATTAAAAACAACCCTTTTAAAGTTTAGTATTGTTGATTTTGTATTAAAAAATTTTCAGCACAAAATAAAAATACTCAATCTTTCCTTTATTTTTTTCACTCATATCTTTTTAAAGAAATAAATTTTAAAAGTGTAACTTAAAAGCAATTTCAAAAGTTCATTCAATAAAAAATCAGAACCAAATTAAACATAAAATACCTTAAAAAAACATGTGTATTATATCAAGGACATGTTAGTCTGTCTAAAAGTTTCATTTTGTTTAAAAATATTTGGGCATTTTACTAGTACAGATAAATAATCTTTCTACTAATGATCATTATTCTTTATATGACTTTATATTTCTTTTAGTGTTATTTTTTACTTGCATCAAAAGGGAAGTAACTTGACCTGATTAGTAACCTTTTAATTATTCGAATCCAACTTTAATTTTCAAAACACATATAGGCACATTATATTTGATTGTTGCAAAATGTCGAATGTATTTTAAGATATCAGAAGGTTAGATTATCAGAAGGGTTAGTGATGTTGGTGTTCTTAGACATTCATCCACAACAAATTAAGAAACAGGATTATTGAAGGCAAATCATTCAAGAGAAATCAAAGGGAAAACAACATAATTAAAAGTTTAACAAGAACATTGATTTATATAAAATTAACATACACAATTAAGTCAGATATTGTTGGACAAGTGTGAATAGTTGAATTGAATTATGTAGTGTATTTATGCCAAGTTTCAGTCTGTGTGAAACTGTTACTAAGGTTTGTGCGTGAAATTAAACAAAGTGTTTGGTCATGTACAAAAATGTCTTTTGTGAGAGTTCAGTCAATAGTGTGTATGCGTATGTTTGTTTAAATTATTGTCAAAGTTGGTAAGAGTTGTGTACCTTTATAGTTGTTTTGGTGTTTGAATGTTTACGAATATTTATTTATTAATGTGTTGTTTCACTTTCTTTAGTATTGTAAGCAATTGTTCCTGGGAGAGCAAAATGCTGTTTGCTGAGTCAGAGAAGTTTGCGCGGGAAAAGTGTAGTTGGTCAAAGTTTTGATTAGCGTGGATTAGTTTGGCATCTCTCCAGGGTGAATTTCTGCTTGGTTAAAATGAATTCAGATGCTTCTATTTATTGAGTTTTGGGTCTAAAAACCAGCTCAAAAACGTTAGGCACGAAAAGATATTTTAGCTTAAACTTGCTACAGTTTTAGAGGTCTGAGCCAATGAAAAGTCTAGTTTGCTGAAACTAAGATGCTGATTGGTTAATAAGTGATTATTGGTGTAAAGTGCATTATCCCGGAGGGGTGAAAGCTAGGTATGGACTATTCCATCATAATCAATATAAATAACAAAACTTATGCATCTTGTCTTTCATGGAAATAACTAACTTCACCTAGTTACACCCTCCAAAAAATGTCAAATGTGAACACGGCAATCTTAAAAATACCAAATTAAAAAGTGATGTTCATTACAATCGTATGTATTATTATTATGACAATTTTTTACAAAGTGCAGAGTTTGATTACAATTAAAACTATTTAGAACCGTTTTTGTTTATGTACCATAGTTTTTATTGAAAAAGTAATTTATATAATAGTAAATATTATGAATGCTATTCTTTCATATTTCAAATCTCCAAAAAAAATTTATTATTTTATGATAAATAATATTATCCAATACAAAACTATATGCAGATTAAAATAACATTATATTTATTTGGAAAGTAATTTATTCACATCACATTCATCAAAGTGATAAATATTTATAGTTCAAATCATGCTGTACTCTATTAAAATTTGTTGTTTTACATGGAAATGATAGAATGGTTTGATTTATATATTTAAAACAAAGGCACATATAAACTGCGTCTAGAGATTATATGCAAGTTATGAATTGGTATAAAGAGTTGCGTCATTAATGTTAAAAGTCCTATTATGATGTTGTTTAGATTTTACTCAATATTATTAACTTAGATATATAGTGATAGAGAAAACTATTGTTTTTGGTTGGAAAAAAGTTTACTAAGTTAACAAAACAGACTAATTTGACTGTCAGTAGTTTATTTCCAACTATTTATTTTGATACTTTTACATTATTATACCTTGTAAAACTAATGTAAAAAAATAATATGAAAAGATTTTAGAACAAATTCATCAATTTCTTAAAGGAAAAACATAAAAAAAACATTTTATTTTAAAAATAAAAGATATATTAACAAAAAATAATAAGAACCTCCTAAAATTTATTGCACAAATGCTTCTTTCTTTTCAATAACTCTTAGCAGCCTATTGTCAACATCTGATGTTAGATTTGCAATTTTAGTGGCTGGTAAGTTGTTTGCAGCAACTTTAACTGCCTCCCAGAGGTCATACTTGCTGTTGAATTGCCTTCCATTACAATAAATATCTCTTGAGGATGCTCCACAGGTTCTCAATGGGATTCAAGTCACAGCTATTTGAAGGCCAGTCCATAAGAGAATCTTCAACAAATCCCTTTTCTTTCAACCAGGATTTAGTAAACTTTGATGCATGACTTGGTGTGTTGTCTTGCATAAAGATCATAGATCTACGCTTAGCTAAAGACTGGTTATCAAGCCATTCAAAGAAATATTGCTCTAGAAAATCACAGTAACTTTTGGAATTCATTTTAACCCTGTCTTTCAGTTTAAATGGACCCACGAGCTCATTACCAATAATCCCAGCTCATATTAGGATCCCACCGCCACCTTGTTGGCGTTTAAAAAATTTTCTTGAGTCATGTTGCTTTCAAATCCATCCTTGAGCACATCCATCGGGCCCATCGAGGGTGATCCTTGATTTATCTGTAAAAAGCACTTTACTGAAATCAGTTTTCATGTATTTTTTTGCCCACTGCAGTCTTCTTTCCTTATGTTTTTTTGTCAAAATGGGTTTCTTTATTTGATTTTTTACATCAGCAAACTTCTTTAATGCTTTACACCTTGTTTCCCTTGACACCATAGGAGCTCCAGCGGCCTCAAATATGAACGCACTTGACGCATTTGGGTTTCTTATTAATTCTCTTCGAATATGTGATAGATCTCGCTTTGTTAAATTCCTGAATTCAGCCTGAGACTTTTTTTTCCTTGGTTGAATTCCCATTTGACATATTTTCTTGATTGTTCAATGATCCCTTTTCAAATCCTTAGAAATTTGAAGTGAAGACTTTCCTTTGCTAATTTCTTTGATTATATAGTTCTTTTCATTCACTGTTAGTTCTTTTTTTACAAGCCATAATACTAAATTCTAGTTCTTGCAAATACTCTCTTGACACTGCAAATTGCTATAATTACTGAAAAAATACTAAATATCAATCTGAAATTGAAAATTGGAACTTAATTGCTTTCATGCTTACTCGCTATACATAATAGTACAAATTATTTCATTGGATAACACATATCTATGAATTTTACATAAAATATTTGACAATACCTCTTTTGCATATAATCTCTAGATGCAGTTTATTTTCTTTTTATGATTATTTTTATTATTAAATAGAATATTTCATGATCCTTCTGTTTAATGTCCACATTTTGTGAGATTAATGGCTGATGGGAAAATGATAGAGATTTGGAGCCAAGACAATATAAAATTCTACCAAACAGCATTGTTTCTTCCCAGTAATTTCAAATTATAAGAAGTCACAGAAGACCAAATCATTATACCAATTGGTTTCTGCCATTTGAAGTGTGTTCTGACACCTTCAGGAAACCTTCTGGTGAAGTGGTGTAAACTATTTTTTTGGTAGTTAATCACAGCCTCCATAAGGAAAAACTTCTCATCCATCCAAACAAAGACTTTGTGGTACGCTACATCTCCAACATTTTCTCCCCTCTGCTAAGCCGTTTTTGTTTGGAGGCATTTGAGAGCCAATGTTGTTGATGAATTTTGTATGGTTTTAGCCCTAAATCATCTTTCACTACACTCCTTAGTGACCTATCCAGAATATCCAGCTCTTTTGCCATTTTTTTCATTCCTCTTTGTAGATTTCTCTTCACCCTATTCTTGATGGCTTCAATGACTTTCCAGGTACAAACTGAACGGTTTCTTCCTGGAATTGGATTTGAAGAGGTAGTTTGCTCCCCTTGAAACTTTTTCTATACATTAAAAACAGTTTTTATGCAAACATTCAACAGTTTTACAACCTCACAATTCCTCATACCAGCCATTTTCAATGTATCAAATTGATCACATTTGGTTTGATTCACCATATTTAAAAAAACTGTAATCAATAAAACAAAAGAATGTTAGAAGACCTTATATAAAATTTTAAACTATTTGTATAAATAGGCAGGTTTTAATTTATAAATAATGGGTAAATATTTATGCCACACTGATTTTCTCAGATGAGTATTCTAATCGTGAATTCAAATGAACTCAAAACTACCAGGTACGTCATTTCTTTTAATTAATGTATTTATTCACTCAGTTCCATAAAACAATTCAGTGGAGAAAACCTTAAGCCTTAAACTTAATGCTATTTTGTCTGAATTTCTGGGATGAGGAGTTATCATTATTTACACTATTTATATTCAGATTATTGTCCTCCTCTTTGTTGTTGTCACAACATTTCAGCCATTATGCCCTCTAGCTTTCCTCAGGTGTATATTGATCTGCGTAACCTACAGTGAATTCTGAACTGAAAATGTTATTTAATCTATGGAGGTAAACTGTTCTTGTTACACTGCTCATGGCTAGGGATATCATCTAGTTCTTATTTTTATTTAGTACAGTTCAGTTATTGCTTGCCTGTTTCCAGTGAGTGCAAGTACACACTACCCAACTCAGAGATTGAACTCACAACCATTATGTTACCAAATTCACAAACCAACACCATTGTCCCATAGGATAACTTGCTGTAGTAAACTTAGAGCCTTAAATTTAATCTATCTGCTGATTAGGTTGCAACTGCTGTTGCTGTGGCTAAAAAATTGCAGTCATTAGTCTAATTTTCAAGTATTAAAATTTTCCCTATTAAATACTAAAAAATCGTTTTAAATTATTTTTCCTTTTCTTATTTCCATTTTTTTAAAGCTCCCCTCAAATAAGTGGTTGAGTCTAACAATGAAAAAGGTAGATTTTTTCCTTTATTTTCATTGGCCTTAAAATTTTGACCAGCAGTGTATATATTAATATTTACATAATGTGAAATATTAAACAAGGATGAAATTAATGTTTCTTTATGACCAATAAATCACACAATATTTGATTTAATTATATCATGTAACATTCATCATATGATTGCTATGATTAAATAATATTATCCATATAAACCATTATTATGAGGTATCTAATTTACAGAAATTATTTTACAAATATCACATCAATAATTGTTAAGCTGACATCATTTTAAAAATGCCATTTTTGACTAAATACTGCTGCATCAGAATTTTTTCTGCAAAGACTTTTAATCGTGCAAATTCAATAAATATGTAGATATATTTATTGTATGTGAATAATGAATGCAAAAAGATACAAACAACAAAAATGAATCTTAATAGCTTGGTATCTTTTTGTTAATCAAGAAATTTTTCAATCATGTTAATGAGTAGTAGTAACTGCAGAATCAAATAGAGTTAACTTGTTGATAAAAGAAGTAGACATTTATAAAATTTTGTGCCAGTTCATGAAAATTTATGAAAAATTATTCACCGAGAATGTGACAATTGATAAAAGAAACTGAAGCCATTGCAGCATAACACGTGGTTTCATCCTATGCACATGATAAACTTATTTTCCTATAATTTTAATTGAAAACCACTACTCTATATAGTTGTAGGGCTGTGGTTTTCAAATAGAAAGGGATTCTGAATTCCTCTCATGGAAAGATTTTATGGTTTCAGTGAAAAACTGAATTTACAAATTAGCCTCACTGTCACTGGGAGGAGGGTTGGAGAAGGGGACCTAACTCTAAAATTCATTCATTTGCTGTCAAGAATATTATGTGAACTAATTGTAGTATGCAAAGGCTACCCATCAAGAAACTCTGATGATGAGCCTGAGATTAGAATATTTAGATTGTTGGAATATTGATCTTTCTACAAACCTTTTTAATGTACTGTGACTCTTCAGGAAGTGGGTGATAATGCCCTTCCACAACTTTCTATTTGTAACTCTTACCAATGTTTGTTTATTTACTATCCTTCCCACTCTCTGTACTGTCATCCATTTACACTTGTAAGCTTATTAGGTAGGTTATTTACTATTTCTTTCTGTCCCATTCCATATGTCTTGTGAGTGTCAACTTCTCCAAAACCCTTTTTATAAGTCCTAGAAATTTCATCTGTCTCTCTCTTTCTGATATTAAGTACAAGTGTTCTTTTTGTTTCCATTTTCCTTAAAGCTTCCTAGTGGTCAAATGCATCTTCTGTAGAACCACATTTCTATTCCCTCACATCTCCTCTTCATCACTGAGGAAATTGTTCACTGCCATATAGGATTGTTATTACATAGCAGTTCAGCACTCTTTTTTATTTCTAATGAAATTTTCCTTTTTTTAATACTTTGCTTAGCTTTTGGAAGGCATCTTTCACTATTCAAATGCACCTTCAGATTTCAGTGACACATTTTCTGTTATCTTTTAATATTTACATTTCTGTACTTGCTTGATTTTGATATATTTGTTCATCTTGCTGACAAACATACATTTTGCCTTCTTACAATTGATAGTTTTTCTTCCCACAGTTTTTTTCTGTGTCTTCCTACAATATGGTGTCACCTGCATACCTTATGTTGCAAAGATTTTGTTCACGATAATAAATCCTGGTAGGACTTCTAGTTCTCTTATGACTGTCTTGCTATAAAGGTTAAGTAAATTCATTGAGATGAGATATCTTTGTTTTATTTTCTATTTATAATCAAGTTGTTTGTTCCAATTCTGGATTATTCTAATATATTTCCCTAAATAAATCAAATCTTCCTAGTAATTCAAATAACTCTTTGTGTCATAGCTTATCAAAAGATTTTGTGTAGTCGATAAAACATGGAGATATGTCCTTTTGCATTTTTACTGCTCTGTCTGATATCATTCTGATCATAAATATTACATTTCTCGTACAAATGTTTTTAATGAATCCACACTGTTCTTGTCCTATTTCTAGTTTAAATTTGCTATGTATTCTCTTCATTAGAATTCCAATTATAGTTTGGTTATGTGGCTCATTAAACTGATTATACAATGGAGCTTGCACTCATTTTCACAGGGTTTCTTAAGAAGTGCTATGAAAGATGGATATACTAAGGTCTTCCAATATGTTGCCACTCTAAAAATCACCTTTTGAGTTAGGCAATCTTAAATAGAATAGAATTTTGAAATATGGTCAAAAGTATGCATGGATAAAAAAAGTTGGGGATCACTAATGTAGATTTCATTGTTGAATTTCAGTTCCTCTTTCAATTAGAAATTTAAATATTGCATCTATAAAAGACAAATATCAACAACAACAACTTAAGAAATGTTTTATGGCTATCTGTACATAAAAATTCTAAATTCTTCAGATGACATTAATATTTAAATTTGTCAAAATATTTTTATAGGAATTTCCATCTTTCTTATACCATTATTTTAATCATAATTTTCTTTTTCATTTAACTCAATTCTGTTGGATTAAAAAAATTTTCTTTCCAACAGGGAAAGTATTTATCTTGTTTTTGAATAACTGAACAACAAACAATAAATGATGATTATTAATGGAGTGGGGGTCAAAATTAAAGGAACATATCATTGAGTATTAATGATTGTCTAGAAAGCTAACAATATTTTATACAATATTTTTATTCAATAATTGCATCTGTAATATTATATCAATTTATCTAACAAGTATCAATTTTGCAGAATATTTTGGTAAATATCTAGAATCTGGTTATTTAACTACCTTAAAGAAACTGGTATCGCTGATACTGCTTACTCACTTATATTACATTAATAAATTATGTGAGGACTGTGAAATGTAATAAAATTATGCTGTAGTAGTTTCAGAAACATTAATATTTTGCAATATCTTGAACTTAGTATAAATGTGTAAATGATGTTGGTTGAAATTCTTTAAAACATTGTACTAATCAGTTGGTATTTATAGATATAAATGAACTTTTTAAATATTCAATTCATAGAAATAAAAGTAGCTTATTCAATTATAAACTTGGCTATTTTGACAGAGAATAAAAGTTATGGCTTAAAAAAGTAAAATTTAAAAAAAAAGATAAGAAAATGACAATATTGCTCATAGTTTGACACAGCATCTTGAATTCTAAATTTGCAAAGTTAACTAAAGTAAATAACTTTATTTTTGAGTTATGAACAGATAGAGCAGTCTTTCCAACCACACTGTACTTGGCAATCTATAAGATTTATCATAAATAAGGATATCCTAAAATAGACCTGATCCCAAGAGATTCTACTAAAATAATGCCAGTGCAGTTTATTGAACCTGCATAACATGTTTTTCTCAGGCACAAATCCAGTTTAATACAAAATTTAACATTTTACAACTGAAAAGTGATTTGGAGAAACAGATGGTTATTTGGCTTTTCCTCAGCCAAGAAAGAATATATATTCATCTATGTGAAAGAGAAGCAAGCCCTGAAATAGATTTTACAGCCATTTTCAATACTTTTTATACTGAGCTGCTTCTAATATAACTACAGAGTTTAAAGTTAGTAGACTTCTTAATTTGGGTGTTTACTTGATTCTTCTCCAGTGCAGCTAGTAACTAAATGAAAGAAAGGGGTCTAGTTTTAGGGTAATGGTCTAACTGAATCCAGCTTTCAACAATTTCAAGAGAGCATACAATTAAATTGGTTAGGGACATTAATAAAATTGAACAAAAGGTCTTTAATCAGAAAGGTTAAAGTGTTTAATTTTAAATTTATTTTTTTCTTTACTTTGCTAGGTTATTAATCTAACATAAGACATACTGGAAATCTAGATGAAACCTCAGGCAAGTTTTTTAAAGTCATCACACATGTATCCTTAGAAAAGAATTACAATACAGTACAATATTTGGTTAATGGAAACAAAAAGGACACTTCTAATTAACATCAGAAAGAAACAGTTGAAATTTCTAGGGCACATAATGAGGAAAGAGGGCTTGGAAAATTTGACACTGATAGGACATAATGGAGGCAAGAGGGAGATAGGCAGGGGTTATGCATTGCTTTCCTAACGAGCTTGTGTAAATTGTTTCCCAACCATTTACACAAGCATTAGGAGAGATGGTGATAAGACAAAACTTCCTAAGAGCTACAAAGGACAGGAGATTATGAAAAGTCATGAATGCCCACACCCTAAAGGGACAAGGCACATAGAAAAAAAGAATTTGGCCAATTGATACAAATTGAAAAAAAAATTTCCTTTCAGATGTATTTTCTTTTAGTTATAAATATTTGAAGATGCTTTGTATCTGAATCAATACAAAGTATCAATATAAACAAAAGGAATGTAACTCATTGATTTTTAATACCAATTCAAAATACATATTTAGTTCAGATTAGATGGTCTAATAATCCTGTGAATAAAGGTTAAGATAAAATATTTTTTTTACTTAATTAAAATCAGTCTCTAATATGATACTGAAGAACACAACAAGTATGACTGAACTTGGAGGAATAGAATTTGGTTTATTTTGTTGCTGGCAGCACTCTTTACTCAGCAAATACTTTTTACAAGAATGATTTTAAGCTAAGTAAGAATACAGCTTATTGCTGGGTTTGTGTATTTTTTCTTTATAACTGAATGACTAAGACTACATTACAAGGTTATAGGAACAAAACCTTAAAAAAATACAAATATGAAATATCACAAGTGTATAATACTGAATTTCACATTAGCCACTCCATATTTTATCAATATAAAAAATCAATACTTATTGGAATCTAAATTTGCTGAATGATGATAACATCTATCAGTGCATTTAAGAAGAAAGCTGATTTGTTATATGCAGATGTAAACAAATGGCATGTATTAATCTGAAATGTTCTAAATAGCCACAATACAAGCTGGAAGCTTTAAAATGGGTTCTAAGTCTGATTTGACAAATGAGAAATATTTAATAACTTCAGAGTTTGCAAAAGTTAAATCACTGTTAGAAATTGTAAAAAAATGAGTAGCATTTACCACTAAACTCTAAAGAAAATCCTTGAATATTCTTGAATGTCAATCTGATGAGGACAAATTGAGAAATCTGTCTTTTATCAAGAGAAAAGTTAGAAAACTGTCAAACTATGAAATGTTTTTAGCATTATAGCAGGTGAGAAAGTGTTAAAAAGCATGGGTGTCAAACATGTGAGATTGATCAACAGGTTATCTTTAACTTTTTAGTGTCCAGACATGGGTGTAAAATTTGACAACAATTCATAAATTCTATTTTAAAACATGATATTTTAGTCTTTTCTGTTTATATTATAACTAAAAATAAAATAATCAAAAAATATGACTGGTATCAAAAACATGTCTTAAAATATGTTCCACTAATGGAATGGCCACTAAAAGGTTAAAAAAACATCCATAATTGCATTAAAATGAAATTTGCAATAGAAAACATGAAAACCAGATTTTCACTGGCTCTTTTTAGCAATGAATGCTGTACTACCCTTGATGAGCCAGAAAGAGCAAAGACAGAGTGGCTACTGGTGGAAACAACACTCACAGGTTGAGATGGCAACACAGAAGTGGTGGGATGATGGTGAATGAAGTAGTGAGTGCAAAGTGAAGTCAAGATAGTGGTAAGATAACACTATATACATAGTGATTTTTTGAAGGTACACATAGATCCATGATTAAAAAAGAAGACTCACAAAGCGATAACAATGTTTATGCATAACAATGCACTGTCACATTCAAAAAAGAAAACTAATGAATATCTGAATAAAGTAGATTTCAAATGAGTGTTCATTTGATGAAATGACCATCTGTTTGCCTGACTGAAAATTGGTAAAGCATTCTGAAGAAGAATGTTTACATTAGTAGACAGCACTTTTCCAACATAGATGAATATAGGAATAGTATTTTATGCAGTGTGTTTCATATGAACAAATAGAATAGCACAGAAAACACATTTCATGGAATATGCATTTCACATTAATGTTGTCTTTATAACTTTACCATCATTACAATAACACAGCTTTCATTTTTATTCAAATGTGCATTTTTACAAATTTTACACACATTCAGTAATTATAATTTTTAATTACAATATAATGTTTCTTGGAGTTCCAATAATAATGCAAAATTTGTAAAATCCATTATGATTCATAAAACTGTTGCCAAGAGTGTCGTGTTGTCTAGAATAATTTATATATCATATGCAAAATGTCCTGCAGATTAATAGTATAACTATTTCTGTGAATTCTTTCATTTGTTTTCTAAACATTATGAACAAAATTGGCTAATAATCATCTCTGACAGTTCTGCTTAAGCAAAAGCTGTAAGAAAGTAACTTTAACTCAAACCATGTCAAACTCTAGATTAAAAATAATTCAGAAATGTATTTTAAAAATTCATAAATCACAGTATTCTAAAATTTATTTCAAGTTAATCTAGAAAATACATGAATAAGAATAAAATAAGCATTTATTTGATATTTAATTCATTTAGTTAGAATTAAACAATTCCTTTTGTTTTATGTGATATCAAAGAAAATAATACAAAACCTAAAATCAGTAAATCCAATCCAGTTTCAATTAAATGAGTAAAAGATATAATAATAACAACAAAATTAACAGAATAAAATGTTACTAGGGACAAAGCTGAAGACAAGTTATACTGTTTCTAATATCTGAACAATATGCCATACTAGAGTAAACTTATTTGAACTAGAATATTGATTAAATATTTTTTCCATCAGTTTTTCTTCACATTAAATAGAGAAATGCTTTTCCCTGGATTAAAAAAAAAAATATCCAACAAAAGAATTCTTAAGAAAAAACTTCATTTTTTTTCTGGTATGAAAATAGAAGTTTTTAAAAGATGCAACAAATCATGTTGGATCAAATAAAATGATCCTATTAAACTAAGCCACAAAAAGTGGTTTTAGAAAAAATATTAAATCTAATTTAAGGTTTATTCTAAGTTCATATTTAAGCAGCAAAGCAAAAGGGGGATATGACCATCTATCTAAAGCCTTTACTTACTGATCAATTTTTAAAAAAAGGCATTATATCAAAATTGCTTTTAAAGGTATTTTTGAGAATTGAATATCCTTCAAAAGTGAAATGCTGTTCAATTACCAAACAAGAAAATGGATATAATTCAACTGATATTTCTTTAACCAAATGAATCAGATTCAAACTTAGGAATGAGCTTGTAGCTTTTTGATATTTTAATGCTTTAGTAGATGTGTCGGTAGCATAATAGTTATCATAGAAAGTGGAATTGTCAATCTAAGTTCAAATTCCAGCCTAGTCTGTTGCATACACTTTTGCACCAATGCATTTGGAAAAGGCATGAATCAGTCTATTCTCTCCCTAGTTATGAGTCAAATAATAAGGTAAATTGCATTCTCTAGCCATGGGTGGCAGCCAGTCTAGAAGAATGACTGCTATGAATTCAAACTCAGAGAAGGAAATGAGAAACTACGTCACTATCTTTTCCAAGAGAGTATGGCATTCACAGAGACTTAAAAAATGAAAAGCTATGTAGAATCATGTTTGCATACACCCCAAAGTAAAATGCCATTAAAAAAATTAGAATTCTTTAGTGTTTTCAAAAGTTATATATATTTGATTATTGATATTTCCATAAAAAACGGTAGTACTTTGTGTTTGTCAGCACTAAAACTCTAAATAAAGTACACATGAGAAATATAAAACTTTTACAGGCTTAAAGATGTTGACATTTTAAAAGACTTTGGGTAGTTTCAATCCTGAAGTCTGCATTTTAATTAATAATGATGGGAGCAGTAACTGAATGCAAACAGACATAGAATTTGTCTGACATATACATTCCAAGATAAATGTAATAATATATAGAAATTTGGTCACAAAGTATTTACTGACATTATTCCAGAGAAAAGGAAAAGATTAAAAAATTCAACACTGATTAATTATGTGTGTATATATATATATATATATATATATATAGATATGGGGAGAAGATAATGGTTAATCGTAGATTTGAACAGGTTAAGATTGTTTTGATCAGTGAAACATCCTCTATGGAGTCGGATTCACAAAGCACAGGTTTGTGTGAAGAAGCTGCTCAAGTAGAACTTACATCTCACCAATGGAATACGAAGGGAATAAGGGTGGTTCACTACAATGTGCATGGTATGGGGGAGGGGGTCTTAACTAGGAAGGTTAGAAATGGTAGAACTAAGAAATGTAGTTTGTCTGAACACTTTCCGTGGAAATAGCAATAAAGTGAGAGGATTGCAACGTTTCATTTGTGAGAAAGGAATTGTAGGGTGAAAAATAATTTTCACCCACAAGGACCCAGAGACACTTTTGGACTATCAATAATGGAAAGTGCAGACTGGGTAGCTCCTGCCCATATATATTTTGGCCTGATCTGGTTCTTGTAAAGATAGAGGATAAAATAAAAACCAAAAAAATTTACTGGAGTGGTACAGGGAACTGTCCATTTGTCTAGCATTTTTAACAATGGATCATATGTACAAGCTCCAAGTGAGGTTTGGATTGAGTTTAAGACACTCAAGGTACAGGGCCTCCCCGAGGAAACATCTATTCATCATGATTAGTGAAGATGAAACCTTATATAAACATACATAAATAATTTCTTGATTTCTACTCTAAGACAATGAGGATAATTTTATTTTTGTGTGTATTCTAATATTTGAAATTATTTGACTCAGTTTAATTATTCCTGAGTTTTTAAGTATACAAAAACAATGCCAGTTAGAAAAACAAATAGATGTAGATTTTCATAAATATATACTTTTTGCTAATGACTTCAATCCTCATTGGGTACCTCCTCCTATTGTGGTTTTATGCCACACTAAGTTTTACTTAGTAATCATACAGATATAATATATAAGGTACTACCCTAAATTTCAGAGAACATTACTTATTTGTTACCCAGTTTCTTCCACATCCTCCAAAGCAGCCTCCTTGGAAATGTATACAGTAATAAGAGTAAAAATTCAAACTTTATTTGGTTTGCATGCATTGTTTAAATTTTATTCTTTTTTAGCTAGCACCTTGTGTGTGTGTGTGAGTGCATATATATCCATGCAGATATAAATCACTTGAATAGGATTAAACAAGAAAAAACTGGACTTTTGTTCAAAGGCTTATAATACTGATCAAGTGAAATTAATTAATCTTCCTCACAAAAAATACTTGGATGCATTTGAATTTATAGAAAATTTCATGTTTTGAATAACATGTTTATTTTTTATGGAGCATCAGCCAACTTTGAAATAAGTTTCCAGTTGTCCCATAAGGATTAGCAAATATATGAGGTTAAAATAATTATCTTTCTTTTGTTTCTGTCTTGTTCTATCTTTAAACCCAGATTAAAAACAATAACAACTGGAATCCTCTTTTTATTTTGATTGTCTTTAAGTAACAAAGACCTACTTGAAATACCAGAAAAGCTTGTATGGAAGAAAGATATTGGAGTAATCAGCAACCTCTACTGGGAACAAACAGTCTGCATGTGGATAGACAAACAAATTCAGTGAATATAAAAAACTGGAAAGAGGAGTAAACAAAGATGTTTTCTCATTGGATCTATTTAACCTATACAACAAGATGACCGTAAGAGAATTAGAAAACCAACCAAAATTTATTGTCAGTGGACATAATTTAAAAAAAACATAAGATGCACAGATGACACTCAGAAAGGAAACTGAAATAACTATTAAACAAAGTAGTAAAGGAAAGGACTAATAATTAAGTGTGAGAAGATAAAAATGCATGGTTGTTGGTAAAAGACACAGCCCAAGATATGAGCTATATACATGTTGAATGCCAACCAAAGAATATCTCATGGTTGGTAGTTTTTATTAGGACACCGAATATGAGTTATCTTGTGCTGACTATTCTTGCTTGGCATTTTCTGATACATTTTCATGTCGGTGCCAACAAGGAGTTTATTCACAGTGATATGTTTAATGTGAAAACAATATTAAGAATTAGTTGAAGCTATAAATCAACTCATAAAAATTTTTATTGCCTAGGTTGGCTATTATAAAGGTGGTATTTGAAGTCAGATTTTGTAATTGTCATAATGAGCGTATAGCTGCAAAGAAAAGGAACAAACAAGGATTAAAATTTCAGCAATGTGTACTCATCAAAATTCACAATATATACATAGTTGTATGAAAGGTGGCAAAAATCGTTCATAATTGGTTACTTAGTTGCTGTTGGTAAGGAAAGCAATTAGGTATAAGGGTGTTGTTAGTAGGGTTGGGTTGGCTGGCTGAGGTCACAGTTGGGGGTCAGAAGATATGTCTGGAGCAGATTAGTGAAACCAAATGTAGTGTCATTGGTGGAGTTTGACATACACCTTTCTTCAGTGAGGTGTTTCATGGTCTGGTGGTTGCGTGACAAACCAAACTGTTGAAGCTGAACTGCCTGGTAAGGTGCATTGGCAGGGGTTGCTGAGGTTACAATGGTGCCTGTGAGAGAGTTGTGGAGTGGTTAGCAAAGCTACAAATCTGACTTTGCTGATACAAGTGTACAAGCGTGAATAGTTGGGAGAAGTTACAAATTTAACTTTGCTGATGCAGAGGATACAAGCACAAATAGATGGAACAAGTCACGAATTTGACTTTGCCAATACAATGGTACAAGTGTACAAGTCAGGAGAAGTTATGAATCTGACTTTGCCAATGCAGAGGATGCAAGCGTGAATAATCAGGAGAAGTCACAAATCTGACTGCTGATATAGGGGATGTGTTGGTGGCTGGTAGCAGAATGTTGGATTCTGGTCAGATGTGGTATTAATGAAATAGGGTCATGGTGTTGACAAAGAGGGAGGTCTGGAGCTGGCTAGTGAAGATATTGAAGTATTCTAATACCTCAATCAATATCTTCACTATCTCGCTCCAGACCTCCCTCATTTTCAGCACCATGGTGGTAGTGTTGGGAGCCTGCTAGTGTCAAAGCTGGCCTGTTGGCCACATACTGCATGTGAAAAGTTAGGTGAGATTGGTAAAGCTTGGGCCACATTATGGCTATGATAAAAGAGTGACCATGGCAGTGATGGACAATGTGCCTGAATGTTGACAAGTGGCCTTTTGATCTGCTATTGTTTCAGTTATTAATAAGGGGCTTTCTTTTAAGCAAATCTTGTGGCTCCCAGAGTTATCTTTTTTTTTTAGTAGAAATATTCATGATTGGCTATTGCATTTTAGACTTTTGTAGGGTTTTGTTTTGTGGACCAGATGTGATGCTTGGAGCCCTTGCACAGAAGTCAACTTTTTATTTTGCCTTTTGATTTCTTAGCACTCACAGCCAGCCGATATGTAGAGTGAATCAGAAAGAGATCTAATTGCAGTGGAATATAAAATAATTGATCTCTGGCAACATGTTAAAGACTTCAAAATAAAAAAAAAATTCAAAATCATATACAGAAATTTAACTAGATAAAGGAATCTGTAATAAGATTTTTGAAGGTGCATAAGAATAGTAAAAGATGCTTTCTAAAAACAAAGCAAAGTATTAAGAGATAGGAAAATTTTATAAGAAATACTGCTAAACTGTTATAGAATATTTAATCTGCTATGTGGCAGTTAATGCTGGACAATCTCCTCACAGATGAAGAGACTTGAAGCAACAGAGATGTTCTTTCAACAGATATTAAAGAACAAACAAAACAGGTGAACAAGGAGGAAATTTTAAAGAAAATAGGAACTACAAGGAAACTAATACTTGCAATCAGAAAGATACAGCTGAAATTTCTAAGACACATAATGAGGAAAGGAACTTTAGTGAAATTAATACTCACAGGAGACAAGAAAAACGGAGGAAAACAGCAAGTGAAGTTCCTTAACAAAGAGGAATGGTAAAAGGTCAAAAGTTACTTATAGCAACAAAAGACAGAAAATTGTGGAGTGCTATGATCTCCCAGGTCTCAAAGGAATATATCTCTATCTATAAAAGGCAGGATGTGTGTGTGTGTGTGTGTGTGTGTGTAACGAATGCACTGCCACAATTTTCGATGGATTTGCACAAAAATTTACATGCACATGCTCCAAGTTAGCGAAAAGGCCAAGACTGACTTTGCATTTCCCAACTCCCATCGATAGTGGAAATAATCGATTTTTTCATGATTCTACGGCAGTTTTCATGTAGTTTGCGGCTATTTTCTACTGGATAGAGTGAGAGCCTATAGCTGGCTGCCACGAATAGGCAGGAAGATTCTACTGGCCAGCGTGAGAGCCAACAGCTGACTGACACGAATGTTAACTAGCATGCAAAAAAAATTGATAGCTGCATTCGTCACAAGTGGGAAAAATTTAAAACTGCCTGGCACTTTACTCCAATTGGCTCATTCACTTGCTTAAACTCAACATTGATTCTGATTCCGCAGAACTGGGTTGGGTGTGAAAAAGTATTTGTTGTTAACATTCTTTTTCCATTTGGTTTTTCCAGTTACGAGTCCTTTTTTAAAGCTGATCGTTTTGTGTTCATTTTGTTTAGTTCTTTTTTCATAACAGATTTAATGTTTAGTATAGAGCTTAGAAAAAATTTGCAGTGTGAGATAGGCAAGAAGTAAGGCATGTAGCAACATCAGCATGGCAAAGGGCACTCCTTTAAAGGCAAGGAAGGGCAAAAATAATTTAAGTCAAGTGATAGCGATTGCTGTATGAGTCATACGATTTTTTAATCAAGCACGGGCAATGCCAGGCCATGCTGCTAGTGACACATAAAAGAAGTAGTACCAAAAACCTGTATTTAGCAAGTTACAGTACAAGCCAAAAATTGACAAGATTAAAACTAATAGAATCAACAAAACAATAAAATTACTTTAAAGAAATAAAAATTCTTTAAAATGCTAAGTCAGTTGTTAGCACTTCAAATAATTCTATATTAGTAAATTGGAATAAGCATACTGAGTTCAAATTCTCACTGAGACAGTTTGTCCTCATCACCCTAATGCCTAAGAAAGGCATAAATTCATCTGTTTCTCTCTAGCTATAGCAAATAGCCTGGCATTTGAACACATTTAGTCATATAAAAGCAGTCAAACTAAGTCCAACTGTAAGTTTAACAGAAGAAAAAAAAAGAATTTATTTCTTTACTCAAATAATCTCCTTTTATATGACATGCCCCAACAGGACATTGGGCTCTCTACAATTTCCTGTCCTTAGCAGCTCTAAGCAACATTTGACTTTTTAGTATCCCACTTTGCCATTCATACAAACTTGCTAAGGAGGTTACTTGCCATTTCCTTCTGCTCCTTCAATATATCCTGTGAGTGTTAAGTTCTCCTAGCCTTTTTTCTTTATTGCATGTCCCAGAAATTTCAGCTTTCTTTTTGATTTTAATTATAAATTAATTATAAATATAATTATATTTCAGCTTACTTTCTAATTTTAATTATAAGTATGCTTTTATTTCCCATTTCCATTAAAAATTTCATATTGCACACTTAATCAGTCTTTGGTATTTTCAGCATCCATCTGGAAAATCAATTCTCCTTTCTTTTTCATCTATGTAGAAATTATCCAGCATTCATTGAGATATAAAGGAGAGATCTGATATTTCAGTTAAGCAATCTTTTTTATTTCTAACTAAATTTTCCTATCTCTTAATACTTTGTTTAGTTTCTGGAAAGCATCTTTTACTATCCCAATGTACTTTCAGATTTTTGTGCCATATTTTCCATCATATTTATGCATTATACTCAGTTAAAGCAACAAATTAACTTCTTTTGAATTTTTATTACAGCTTAACAAGACAGCAATCTAAGTAAAATAAGTTGGTCAGGCTGAGAACTTTTCAAAACGCTCTCATATATAATTTTAAAATGACATTCATAGAAAATTCACAATCAAAAAGAAAAACATTCATTATCTGAAGAGATTGAAAATTGACATTTGTTCTGTAAGTGAAATACCCACCACCCCAACAAAATGATTCTCAATCATGGAAATTTGTGTGGATTTGTGAAATTTGCTTTTTTGACATCAAAAATGTTATTCTTTTTAAATTGTTAACCTTTGATAAAATTAGGCACTTAAAAATGGTTGTTCATTTCATTATTATATAGATGAAAAAATATGTTCATAGCATAATGATGATAAAAGTATTTATTTTGTACAATTTTTCAGTGTAATCTCCTTCTGTATAAATACACTTATTTTAGTGTTGAGTATTTATCTCATAGATTTCACAGTCTTCTTGTCTTGTTATGGCATTCACCCGGGATCAGTTGAGCCAGCAACCTGGATAAAAGCTGATCAAGCTCAGAAGTCATGCAATTGAGTCAGTAAGAACTAAAAATCACAGTTCCAACAGCAAGTCCCAAACACACACCAACCTAAGAATGGTTCAATGTCCTCTTTAACCATCCATCTTAAGCCATGTTTTTAGCTGTCCACTACTTCTGCTTCTGCTGGAGCAATTGCCTCATGGTTGAATTCACCTGATTTTCGATATTATAGAGTTGTCCTACATTATAGAATGAAAATTTTATATCAAAATTCAGATAACTATATGTTTGAACTTATTGATCTACACACACACACACACACACACTTTATATATAGGTATATCAATAGGTTTGTAGCTTACTGAGGAAAAGAAAGCATCCTTTGTCAACACACTTAACTCAAACCTTCTTCATTAATTATATAGATCAAACATTATACAGTGAAAATTTCAGTTCATAACTACATGTTGATAGACTTATTAATCTAACCTTATACAAATTAGAAAACTTTTCTAGAAAAGTAACCTAATTAAGTCATATTTTTTCTATGCCTTCCAGTCATCTAAGTTTTGCTTTTTTATTATCAATTTAATGTTTTATTTAAATGTGGCTAAATGTAACTTAACATATGTGATTTTCTATAATGCTTCATATTTATTGCTATTGCAATATATTGGCTATAAAAAACAATAGTAATTATCATTAAAATCAATTTGACTGAATTAATTGTGTTAATTTATTGTAGATTTTGAAAGAAATTTTATTGTTTATTTGGATCCAGAAATGTTCTTTCTGGTTCATTCTACTTCTAACAATATCTGTGTTGCTGTCAGAGGAAACTTAACTATTTAAAATTTTTATTACATTTGTTTTTATGGACTTAATTGAAATTCTGATTAAAGGATACAACTGGCATCAAAATCAAGTGAGATTGTTGAAGGTGAAAAAAATTTGATCACAACAAAATAGAAAGTCAGCAAAAAATTATATCTTTAGAAAACTGAAAGTCTCATTTAAAAACAATCATCCATTTTATTTAATTGTAAATTGATTTGACACCATTTGATTAGAAAAATATACTGGGTTGGGTTGAAGAATAAAGATGAATATAAGGACAGTCATTTCATTGTACAGTAGCTGTTTATGGTTCTCTAAATTGCATATTAAGATCTTAGTTGTTAGAGCACCTGTATCTGATGAGTGCCAAATGATAAATAAGGTCTTTAATCCTTTAAAACAAATCTTATATCAGGTAAAATAATGAAACTAGTAGCAAAATTAATTTATTTCTCTTCAAGTTTCTTTTTCAATATAGTCACAATTTAGGGATACATATTTTAAAAACTTTTTATCTACTTTTTCATTCTGTTCATGAAGAAAGTGTCTGGTTTACTTTTGATTCATCTTCATACAAGAACTTTGACATGGGATGAAAAATGTTGACCTTTCAACACCTCTTTCAATTTCAGGAACTATCAGAAGTTTGATGTTGCCAAATCAAGGCTGTAAGCAGTGGGTGCAACAACTGTGAACTTCAAGCCTCTCACCATATGAATCATTTGTTGACTGCAATGCAGCCTCACATTGTTATGATACAAAAACTGTTCTCCATTAGGCCTTATCCTGCAGATGTGTACAAGATTTCATAATACTTTAGCAAATTGTCATTCCCTTTGGCAGAAATTCTATACAAATGTACCCCTGATTACTGGTTCATACATAATTTGGATATAATACTTATGACTAACAAAAACTATTATTATTCAATATCATCACACAGCAAACAGAAAGACATTTCAAGCTGAAAAGCACATTTTTACTTTATTTACTACCAAATATATGTTCAGACATGTTTCTATCTCCACCTTTAGCAATACCATAAAGTAAGAAAACTTACTTATTGATCACTCTTCATATATCTTTGTTACAATATTTCCACTGTGTTATACTAAATTATTTTGATCTTAATTTACACCACTCCTTCGTATAATATTTTGACTGATTTCATATTGGAGACAAAGCAGGGTTTTTTTTTACTACTTTTCATAACATTGTTATTGTGCAATTATTAGACAATATGATTAAATAACTATACAGAATAATTTCATTAAAATATATAACAATTAAAATGAATAAGAACATTGATGAGGATAAAAAAAACAACAAAAATGCATACACACTCCCAGAATGATAAATGTGGACTAAATCAAGAAGAAAATAGAAAATGTAAAGTTCATTATATTTTTTGAATATTAGAACTTAAAAGAAAGTGCATGGTGCATTCATATAAATAAAGGGGGGTGCTGAAAAGGGATTTAAAAAAAATCTGATGTTTGGTCAGATTTTGGAAAGTGGGTTTTTCAGCATCTCAACATATATATATATATATATATATATATATATATATATATATATATATATATATATATATATATATATTACTTCAGGTGGATAGCTGTGTAACAGACAACCCATTTTTATTTTAAACTGTGTGTATTATATCTGCTTATGCACTCCAATTGAGAAATCTTATTAAAGAAAATGTGCTTTTCCTGCATTTTCTTTATTAAGATTGGTCAAGTGTGAGTTCAGGTTGATCATAAAACATAATACACACAGTTTTAAATAAAAATGGAGTATATATTTCAAATATGGCTATCCACTTAAAATAATGTTTGAATTAATAAAAATGTTGGATTAAAAAATCCATTAACTCTTTAGAAATATATATATTTGTCTAACACATTTCACAAAGTATATAGATACATTAATCTTAAGCAGAAATGCTGGAAAGTGACACATTTATTCTAGGCAGATTTCACAGATACTATGCTGATCCTAGGCAGATGGACAGGGAACACTAGTTTGACCCTAAGCAGAATTCACATATACTCTGATTTTAGGCAGAAATATCCAATCCCTATGTAAATAATCCCATATTTTTTATAGGTACTATGCAAGTTTTAGTAACAATATAAATTAGATCAAAATGACAAAATCCTTTCTTCCTCCTATTTCTTTCCCATATTTACTTCAATTTTATTTTTATTATGTTTGATTTGTTTGCCAGAAATACTTTGAATGACAAAGCACACATGCATTCTGTTTTAATATTGAAATTTATATAAGTGGATTTAATGAAAAAGTAAAAATTATAATTTTTTTCTCAAACATACTAAAATGTTTTCAGTAAAACATTTGGTTTCATAACAGTGAGTCCCTTTATGGTACAAGCAGTATGCCTACAACAGCCATCTACTGCACAAGAACACTGCCAGCCAATAAATTACATTAGCAAACAGCACATCTCACCAGCTGATTCCGGCATGCAGTAAGCTTTGTGTAAGGATTTACTTATAGATTTTTAAGCCAGTAAAAATATCTATTACTCATCTATAATAAGAACTGTAAAATATCCAAATCAATGCAACTGTTATATTTATGATGATAACAAAATAAAAACTTTTTAGCCATTTAATAATTTTAATAAAAATATCACTGACATCAGTATTAATCATATGAAGCAGTTAAAGTTTTAGATAATAATTTGGATATGTCAATCAATAGGAAGGTTACTCAGCATTGTCCTTGTTAAAATATCTTCACAGATAAATATTAAATATTTTTAGTTTTTTATTTTCATTAATTTAGACCTAACTTCATAAATTATAAAATATGAAAAGAAAATGCAAAAAATCTGCTTGAAAAAAATGTTGGGTAAAATTTTTATCATGGCCTTTTATAAGCAACTGTTTCCATTGAAAAATTTTACCATTTTTATTTTTTCTCTACATGATAAAGTCAAGAAAGAAGACATATTGATTTATACCTTATCTTAAAAATTTTAAATATTAGATAACTAGATGGAAATTATTTCAAGTTTAGAAAATTAATACTTCTTTGATTCACCAACTTTAACAAAAACGTTTTTCCATAATTAAAATGGAGACAAAATATTTACATTCCTCATTTAATGAATTATTCCAGGATTTTGATTTACACCAAATCTTATTTCACTTTCTTATTAGAAATACTTGGATAAACTTGGACTTTCATGCCCACAAAACAAAACAGAGTATAAAATAGACACTATTATATTAACTACCTTGACTCAACAATATTTATTCATTTAAAAAGTGATAATTAGAATTTTAATAAAAAGAGCTGCCAGAAGTGAATTGATACATTTTCTTTGTTCTTGAGAATTTAAGACAAAAATAATAAATACTATTTATTTATTAGATTGCTTATTAACACTATTATATTGCTTATTTGAATCGTTGACAAAACATCAGCTAATTGCCAATTGATTCAAACTTTAAAAAATGGTAAATAATAAGGATTTCCTTATAGTTGGTTCACATATTTTAATAATTTAGTAAATGTTTATAAATTTATAAAGAAAAAATTGTTTTTATATTTACTTATTTCTAAATTAGTAAATGATAAATATTGCATCACATTAGTTTTAATTGCGTTGGGTTCTAAAATGTTGTAAAATTATTCTTGTAAATAAACAATAGAAAAAATAGTATTTAATATTGGGTATATATATATATATATATATATATATATATATATATATATATATATATATATGGCCTGACAATTGTGTTTAGCATAAAACAGTCTGTTGCCTCTAAGTGTTGACTTCAATACTCACTTTTATATTTACATATACTCTATCTCTGATATTGAGCACTTTATCCCATAAATATACCATATATAAGGCTCAGGAGCCACTTGAAGTAGATTGTTACTGAAAGAGTTTGTTGTGAGAGCATTAAGAGTAAGAGGCAATAGGTGTAGTTTATGAAGATATGTGGGAAATATAATGATTAACCCTAAAGATGAAGTGGTTAAGATTGTAGTGGTTGAGAAAGCATCCTCTTGGGAGTCAGTTTCACAAAGAAGCTGTTCAAGTGGGACTTTTCACTAATGGAATACAAAAGAAATAAAGGGGGTTCCCCTCAGTGTATGTTGGGTCTTAATTTTGAGTGTTAGAGCTGGTGTATCTAAGGAAGATAGCACATCTGAACATTTTCCATAGAAACAACAATAGAGAAGTAAAAGGCTTGTAATGTTTTATTTCTGGAAAAGCAGTTGCAAAGTGAAAAATAATTCATCACCCACAAGGCTGCAGATACTTTTGGACTTTATCAATACAGGAAAATGAGGACTGGACAGCTACTCTATTTTCAATCTGACCTGGCTCTTGTAAAGATAGAGCATACCAGGAGGAGTTGGATACTTACTGGAACAGTGCAAGGAACTGATCATTTCTCCAGTATCTTTAGCGATGGATTGTATATACAAGTTCCACTTGAGGTCTGAGAAGAGCCTGGGTCCCAATTGTTAGGGTGAGTGGAGTTACTCCCTGTGATAGGATGTCATAAATGAGATTACCACAAAGTTGGAAATATAGACAAAGAGAGAAAGGTGTTGCCAGATTAATTAACAATTGGTAGCAGAGTGTAGTAAAGCCTTATGTACAAAGTAAGTGAAAGAAAAAAAAACAGTGGATTTGTTTGTGGATAATCCAATGCAATATAAACCCATGTACTCTGAGCAGAATATTTTCATTTATCTGAAAAATCAAACAGTCTATTTACTGTTTTTGTTTCAAACATTTTTCAGTGATTTTTTTAAAATGAAAGTATTACCATTCTTTTTGTGTTTAACTAAATCTAGCTATTACCAAGTTATTCTACACCACATTTGAACTAGTAAGAAATTTGATTTACAATTTCATTTGTGTCTGCTTTAAATGTATTACTTGAAAAGAAAAAAAATTATCATGGCTTTGGCTAAACTGAATAACTCACCTCCAATTTTCAAAAAAGGAGATAATTATGAAAAATGGAAGAACAAATTCTGGTAAAGTTTCACTAATTGAGAGAAAACAAAACAAGGACTGGCAACAGACATGGAGGATGTTGTATTACAATTAGGAATAGACAAAATTCATAATGAGGGAAGAGTGAATAAAATATTGGAAGCTCTAGATAAAACTCAGTTGGCATTCAAGGCACTTGAGGAATTTGAAAATTATAAAAGACCAAAGGAACTTTCAATATCAGATTATTATTGTAATGAATGTGATAAACATTATAATATAAGGTCAAGATGTATGCCACATCAATGTCTGAGGACAGCCTTGGCTTTCATTTATTGAAATCATCAAATCTTCAGCATAAACAAGAACAGTTAGCAAGAGCTCTAATTAGCGTAAATACATATGACAACATGAAATTGCAACTGAAAAAAAATTAATGAACCGGATGACTCTTGTCTGCAAATAAAAGTAGAAGGTAACATTCAATTTGATGAATCACATATTTTCTATGGCTATAGTAGTAGACGTGCTCAATACCATAATAGATCTGCAAGTGGTTGGAAGCATTAAAGATCATACCGTGGCTGTATTGGGTCTCAGCAGAAAAGGGGAAGAAATCCCACTGATCAATTTGGGAACCCGTCTAGGTGTAGTGAATGTGGGAGCATCAACCATTGGACTAAGAAATGCTCAGACAGAGAATTTAATGAACAAAATATACTCCAACAAGAACAACAGAAGGTACCTACTACCATTTCTTTGGAGGTACTTATATGATATAACTAGGTGCCTCCAAAGATTCACTAAAAATCGAGCATACATGATGAACACGAGGGAACGTGGAAAAATCAGGTGTGGCTGATCACCACCCTCTGTAGGATCAGGTTAAGATCATATACAAAGAACACCATTGAAAAATTCATAAACTTAAGGAATCAGCACATCTGCTAGGCCACAAAAATCACCTGAGCTGACCAAGCATAGAAATGAATACAATATGGGAACCAGTAATAAGGAGTGCCAGAGAAAAGTGATAATAACAACAAAAATTACATTATGAGCTATGGTAAAAACAATTTGATTGATAAAAGCAAAAATTGCAATATGAGCACTGGTAAAAAATTGTTGCTGAAGACATTAGGTTTATAATACCCAGAAATTCATACACAGATGTCCTCAAGGACACATGGGTTAGTTAGATCCAGTGACAGAACCCAAAGAGTGTGAGTTCAATACCCGGTTAAGGCAGTAGAGAACTTGGAGAGGGGAATTAACAGGAGATAATTGACAACTGACATCCATTAAACATGGCACATGAGCAAAATAAAAGGTTCAGTTCAACATTCCAACAGCCAATATTGTAATAAATATGGCGACAAAGATGAGGACAATAGTCTGAATAATGTAAATAGTGAACATAGTACCTCATCTCGGAAATATAGACAGATACTAGAACATTATTTGGTTTATAGTTTGGTTTTTGAGGAATTGAATGTGACCAGCCAATTGTTAGAACTCAATAAGAGCAGGTATCAGCTACGGGAAATAAATAACTGTAAAGATAAAAAGAAAGCAATTTCTTATGGGCACCGGCATTTTGGTTTTGATCAGATATTCTGCAGTACAGACTAAGCTAAACTCCACCCTCAACACGCTATATAATAAAACAACATCACAAAAACCAGCTGTGTTGTATGCCAGTCAGTGCTAGTTAGTTTATAACACAAAAAACACTAAATTCCAATATTTCATGGTGTCATGAAAAAGTATATATACGTCCACAGCAACAGAAGTGTTAATATTTCAAGTTTTGATGGTATTTAGGAAGATCTGTTTATTGCATATAGAGAATATCAAGCACATATTCAACTTTATATGAGAGAATAGTAGTCAAGGCTATCGTAATTATATGCAAGCATAGACAAGTAGATGTGAGATTTTAGATCATCTGAGTTTAGATCAACTTTTGAGCTTATCAAAGAACAGCTCAGAAATAAAGGAAATAAATTAATACACCTTCATGCACTGAAGTGTGTTTACCAATATTTATAATTTTATAATTCAGTCAACAATGGTAGACAACAACAATAACCTGAGAATAAAGATACAACCTAACAACTAAATGTCACAATTGTAACCAGAAGACAAGTTTATTAACTCACACAAATATACAACAAGTTTTCTAAGTATTGCAGATATCCTCCTTCATACATTGTTTGAATATTAATTTGTATTCCAATTAAATCTTCCTTAAATTCATTATAGAGACATTCTTAGCACCAGAAAGAGTAATTGTTATCTTTTGCATTTTGTCAAAGCTAATGATTTTCTGTTTTCTCATTCTATAATCTATATTATTAATTATTATAAAATAGGACACTTTTTCTTGTAAATGTATAATTATTGTAACTTGTTTACTTCAGTATTTTTTTCTTAAAAAATAATACAGTAAATATTTACAAATTTTAATACAATATAACAGTTATGAAGAGAATCTAGGTTGAAAAATATTCACTAAAATCCACATTAAATGCTTCAGATATATTTTCATAAATTCTTTAAAAATTATTCATAATCACAATGATCATGCTTTGAATAATTTTGCTTAAACAGATTTTGAATCATCGAATGATTCTCTTAGTTTATATAGGGTGTGGAAAATTGAACTTACTCATTGCATTTGTAGTTATATTGAAAAAGATAAAAGTATCACTTATTTTTACAGTAAACAATAGTAAAGCAAGTCTGTGCTATTCCTAACAATTTTAGCAGAGGTGAATGCTATCAAGTTGTAAATAATGTAAGATGTTAAAGAGCCACTATACTCCACAATCAGTAAGTCACTGAAGATGCTCCAGTGACCTCCTGAAGCCATAAAATATGATTTGATTTGAAGTAATATGCCAAAAGTGACCTTTTAAGGGACTAAAATGAAGAGAATTAATTAGAAATGCTATAAAATATACCAGCTGCAATAGAGTTTATTGTTGCTAAGTTGATAACAGTATTTTTATCATTTACAATCTTGTTTCTGATAACTAAACAACACAATTAAGAATTATAACTTATATACTATTGCATATGCAAAATATAAATGTAAATTATGGGTTAAATAAATAAAAATGTTGTCTTTCCTCACTACCTTAAGCAAAATGTTTGGAAGGAAACTCCTATCAATATTAGAAAGAGTGATTACAATTAGTGAACTTTATAAGTCTATTTTCCTGAAAAACTGTTTTAAGAGAAAGATTTTGTCTATATTGCTGATATGAGGTATTGTAACTATTTACTCTATTTACATTATTCAGACAATTGTCCTCATTTTTATTGTCATATTCACAACATTTTGGCTGTTGTATGCTCTGGCCTTCTTCAGGTGATATGTGTTGGAATTTTGAACCAAACCCATTATTTAGTCCATGGGGTTAGATTGTTCTAGTTCTTCCATGTGGCATGCATGCATTTTCTGGATATCTCCTTCAGTAACTCATAGACACATGGCCCAGTGGATAAAAGCATTGGTTGAAGTAATCTAGTGAGTTCAATACCTGGCCACAACAGAAGTGAACAAAAACTTAGAGAGTGAATTAAATAAAGGCTTTGGTTCAAAATCCAACTTATATCACTTGAAGAAGGCTGGAGTTTACAATGCCTGAAGCATTGTAAATATGACAATACAGATGAGTACAACAGTTTGAATAATGTAAATAGTGTAAAGAGAAACATTTTATAAATTTCAACAGAAACGGCTAATCTTACCATTACCAAACATTGATATTGGGTCTGTATTTCAAGGTGTAGCCCAGTAGTAAGAGCAATAAAGTAATATGGCAAAGGATGTTTATTTGACCAGAAACTCATGAAAAAAATGTTAAAGTGAAACTTTTCATTCATAATATGAAGATAAATATCAACAGTTTACAATTTAAGCATTTTGTTTCTATCACCAATTCAGATAGATTTATTTTTTTTACCTATTTATTTTTTCATTTCACCAAATCATAGTGGCAAACATGAATTATCATTGCACAAGAAAAATTTAATCAATCCTTAATGTCATTATTACTTACTACAATGTTAATTCTCTTGATATATAGAAATTTCCAACAATTTCTTAAAAGTCACTTTTTCCCAGTACAAAGTACATTTCCATAGGCCTATTAGTTCTTCTTCTCCAATCCAAAATTATTCTGCTCATAACTGTCAACATTCACTAAACAGAATAATAACAACAATTACAAGTCCAAAAATTCTATACACCCAAACAACTATTTAGAAATCCACCCACTCAGTCTGACAGTCTTGCACCAAATTCAGTAATCAGCAAGAAGTCAAAATGAAATCCATTAATAGCTACTCCTGAACACCCACAATTAAGCCATCAACATTTATATTCATGCTATCAAACCTAACCTCCATCATGTCATGGTTTTTAGGCTCTAGTGAATTATTGTTGACACATTAAGTTAATCAGTAGCTCTATATGAAACTGCTTTGTTACTATGAGTAAGTCTATCAAAACAAATACAAAAGTCATGGCTGATGAATACTGACCAATAAAAACACGTTTCTTCTTGTTTTTAGAAGCAGCCAACCAATAACAATGGTTAATTATTGTTTGAAACTTTAACAATCATTTGCCACATTGTATGAGGATATGATAATAATGAAATTTCTCTAAATTTATAATGGAAAGGTCATTTTGCATGTAGGTCAACAGCATCAAGTATTATAAACTTAGCATATAAAGACAGCCCTGCTCTGGGAAATAGTAGCAAAAGCTAACTTTTGATTTGTATATAAACAACATATTTAAATGCACTATCTCAAATAAAATGAATATTATCTTATGGAAACAATTATTTTCAATGTTTGAAATTCATTTTTCAGAAATTGCAACAGTACATCTTAACATTGTAGATTATTTTTTACAAAAGTAAATATTTCTTCAGTATTAAATTGAAAAATTAAAATCTACTTAAAGTGAAAGAATTTTATTTGGACAAAAAGTATATACAACAAAGCTTTGAAGCAGTTTATATTCTAGTTATATCCAATTCATCAAGGTTACAACCATAATACATTGAAATACCAATTTTCATATGATCACCAAAGTTAAGCAATGTGAAACCTGGTCAGTACCTAGATGGGTGACTGCTTGGGAGTACCAGGTGCTGTAAACTTGGATGTGCAGGTGGTGCAATAGTTAACAGCTCAGAATTGAAAATCAGAGGAACAGAGTTCCAATTCCAGTTGGATTTGTTATATTCACTTACATGCAAATACACTTGAATATGAATCTATGTCTTCTCCCAGCTATGGGTTAATTAGTAGGAATTATATCAGTAAATTATTATTGTCTCCAAAAATTTCTTACAATCCAAAAATTTTCTGGCTTTAAATAATCTGCAAAAGGTTGATTAGCCATCAAAACAAATTAATCAATGCAGTTCGTCAAACAAGTTTTGAATAATCACTAGATTTTGATTTGTTTTCTTTCTTTTTATTCTATGATTTGATAAGACCAGCATCTTTACAATAATTTAAATCTTTTGCCAATTATAAACTTTCAGTTTTTGCTTGAATAAATTGTTTGACAATTCAAATTGATACCAACATGTATTTTATTCTTCCCTAGCTGATTCTTATACCATTTAATTATTATTATTATGTTTAGCCTAAGTGAGCAATTTTAATTACTCTTGGTGTCTTTAAATAGTTTTCTATTCCATAAATGACCATAGAATATTTACATTTGGTGAGTAAACAAAAAATAATGCTTCCAATGTGATACAGCTGTCAAATATTTTCTATCTACTGAAATAATTCAAAAGTTTACATTGTAATTATTACAAAGGAAAAGATTATCACTTAGAAGATTACCTTTCTATTAATGCTTTAAAAATGATACAGCCAGTTTTAAAAAAGCCTTTGCCAAATATTACAGAGCTTTATTTGCAATTATTCTTCTGATATTTTCTGGCACAGTAAAAACTGGCTTTTGCTATAAAGATAACTAGAGACCATTGACGTTTTGTAATTCTGTTTACGCAGTGTGTGTAACTCTATCTAATGGTTGGCTGACATAGATGTTCGTTTGGATACTGGCCAAAGAATTGCTATAAAAATGTATAAATGATGTATACAAATAATGCTATAAGTGTGACTGATAACTTTCTTTATTCTAATGATTTTTCCAAATGATTCCTGGCTGATATTTCCAGGCATCATATGATAAGAAAATAATGATACCTAACTTTTACTAACTTTGGACTTATGTAATTATATTTAATTAATACAGTCAATTCAATTTTATTTTTTCAGACAATTATAACTTTTTTTTTTGTATCAGACTTGATGTTCTTTTATTGTATGAAATTTTTTTAAATTCCTTATTAAGAAGCTATTTAACATTTGTTTGGAAGCATTCTTGGAATCTCAAAGTGAAAAACACAAATAAATTGAAATTTAAAAAATGTGACAGACTGTTGTAGCTAAAATTTTATGCATGAAGAAATAATATTTATACAATACTAAAACTCTTGTATGTATGTATGTATGTATGTATGTATGTATGTATGTATGTATGTATATATGTATGTATGCATGTGCATGTGTTCCAGAGATACAGCTTAAATGATACATAATACACCAACCAATTTAGGAATATATTGTACATTGAGCTCCTACCAAATGCAGTACCAAATTTCATTAAGATTACACAAGGGGTTCTTGAATTAGGGGCATTTTTTTTGTTTTTATGGCATTTTTAATAGGAAATACAGTATTTGTTTTTGATACACATTCTTATATCAATCTGTATATATAAACAAACACTTGCATATTATATTTTATTATGTGTGTGAAAAATAATAAATATTCATAATACATTATAACAACATTATTAAATAAACTTAAATATGCATAAAACAACATATATTTATTTATACAATTGACTAAACTACATTAGACCTTTTTTTATAAACAACTACTAGAAAGGTGAAGATGCTATATGTGTCACCTGACTTGATGGTAAATAAATAAATAGATGCAACACTAGTTTGCTGTCATTATGTATTTTGAAATAAATATGATGAAGAAACAAGGATGTATAATAAAAATATACTTTATATTATTTTGAAAAAGACTACACCTGTTTGAAGCTATTACTCTGGATTTTCATGCAATGTGTTAACTATGAAGCCCAGTGGAACAATAAACATTCTTTTGCCATCTTTAGTATTAATTATTAATTTTGTATTCAAAGTACATTTTATGGAAGAAATATCTCTTTTAATGTAAAGAAGTAAAACTTTTCTATTGATATTGTAAAATAATTTATTTTCAAATATATTCTGATTTAAATTATTAAATCAGAACATATTTGCAATAAGGCATTTTTGGTGCTTTTCATTCATTTTGGGGCCACAACAATTTTTACTTATTAACTAATAATTAATAAAAAAAAAATATTAATATTATTTTGAAAAAGACTATATCAGTTTTAAGCTAATTGCCCAAATTTTCATGCAATGTGTTAACTATGAAGCCCAATAGAATAATAAAAGTTCTCTTACCATCTTTAAATACCAAAAAATATGTGTAATTAATAATAAAATTGATTAGTTAATTTATTAGTTCATCATTTTGTATCATAAACTGCTTTTAAAAGAAACCCAACAGGTTTATGGGTGATCTAGTACAAAGTAATTCTCATTGTTGATCTTAAATTACAACACATTATTGAATATATGCTGATAAAAAAAACAAAAAAAACAAAGATTGTAATATAACTCAACCAAATTTTAGTCACTGGCAACCACAATTTATTTCTACTTGGTATGAAATTTAGACTAATTCCAATTTTGCATACTTATATCTTGCCTTCATTTAGAGTGAAATAAATGTTTGTATTTACTATATTCTTCATATATCATTGTATTAATTGTAGAAAGAACTGCAACATGAAATTCTTATTGCATCAAAATAAATCAATGCAATAACTTGGTTACAATATAAAATCATTTATCTAGTTTATTTGATAATATTATACTGCAAAGTACACTAAATTTGGAGTAATAATAAAAAACACACATACACAAACAACAATAATAATAATAATAGAATTATAACAAATTATTTTTACAGTGTCTCAAAGATATCTAAAGTATTTTTTTCATTAACATAAAAAATATAACTATTTTTTCCCATGTTAAGCATTATAATTATGGTTTATTGTAGGAAGAATGTGTTGCTTATAGCACCAGCATCTGAATATTTGTACCCTAACAATAACAGTTCAATTTCTTACCAGAAACTCAGTTTAATAAATGATGCAATCTCATAATTTAGACCACTTACAATACTCACTGGTACTATTTCTTGCTATCAGTTCTGGCCATTTTCCCTATCTTTAACAATGTGTTAAACTTACCACCAAAGAGATTCATCTCAACCAGTTCATTTGTTTTTGCTTAGCTCCTGGGAAGTTTTGGCTTCTTTACTTTCCTGTTATCTATCTTGGGCAAATCCAAAGCTGATCCAACCTACATACATCCCCAAGCTAACAAAATTGTCTACATGCCAATAATCAATATATTTCATCATCTGCCATTTTGTTTTGTAACCTCCCCTCTGGACAGTTTTTAGACAATCTACTTTTCCCAAATAACTGTTTTGTATAGCCTGCCATAAATACTATGATTTAACACATTGGCATTGTAAAAAGATTGACAGTACAGAAATAAAAGATTACAACTATGAAGATAAAAAGATGCTACACCAAGTTTGTCAAGATGTAGCACACACAACAATAAACAACAATTTCTTTAAATTTTTACTTTTTATAGCAAGCAAATATTAAACTTAATAAAGGAATTTAATAAATCCCTAAATCTGTCAGAATCCCGGCAGCCAGTGCCTTGGCTACAGCCATAGACCAGGCACTTAACTTGAACAGCTCGCTTGACTGGGATCACCTTTTCTCTTTCGCAACACTTGTGCTTGGCATTCCTTACAATAAGAACCCTACGTCATCCGTCTCATCTATTATGAAAAATAACATTTCTTTATTCAATTCATCTAAAATAAATGCCACTGAATTTTCTACTCTTTCTAATCCTAATAGATTTCATCCTTCATCTACAGTTGATGATTCTAAGAGATTCCGTGCCCTAGTCAATGCTAAGTTGATCGAGGGTGATGTCTCAGCTGCAGTTCAAGTATTGGCCTTATCCAATACTATACTAGCTACTACACCAGAAGTTCTCACAGCGCTCCGTCAGAAACATCCTGCACCACCATCAGATGTCAGATTTGTTCAGATGGAAAACAACGTTTCAAATATTGAAATCTCAAAGGAAGCGATGGTTGCTGCTCTGAAGTCTTTCTCGGGAAGCAGCAGTGGAGGTGTGGACAGCCTTCAACCTGGTCACATCAAGGACTTAATTTCTACCCACACTGCCGAAGCTAGTGAACATTTGAAAACATCCATAACAGCTCTTATTAATACCCTTCTCCGAGCTGAGATACCCCAACATGCTCGCAACTTAATATTTTCAGCCAACTTAATGGCTTTAAAAAAAAAAGACGGAGGTATCCACCCTATCGCTGTTGGTAACATTTTTTGTCGACTCGCGGCAAAAATTGCTTGTAGAGTTGTAATGAAAGAGATAGGGCATGAATTGCGACATGTCCAGCTCGGAGTAGGCATACAGGGTGGATGTGAAGCCGTGGTTCATGCCACAAGATCATTTTTCAAGAATACATCACCTGTTTCCCCCAGTATCTTATTAAAATTGGATATGAAAAACGCTTTCAATAGCATCAGAAGGGATCAATGGACTCCTTCCATATTTAAACTGGCTCATCTTTCGTATAGTCATCCAAGTATGTTGATCGCCTCCAATAATATTATCTCTTCTGCTACTGGAATCTAGCAAGGTGATCCATTTGGCCTGCTACTATTTGTGATGGCTATTGACGGGGTAGCTTGTTCCATCGCTTCTCCTTTCAATATATGGTATCTCGATGATGCAACGCTGGGAGGATCCGTCGAGGCCATAGCTGCTGACCTCCGACGAGTTATTCCTGCTTTAACGCTGCTTGGACTCGAGATTAACTCGTCCAAGTCAGAGATAATAAACTTGAATTATAGTGCAGATCATTTCGAGAGTGCTATCCGGGATATCAGACTCATCTTTGAGGATATAAAAGTAACACCTAAGGAGGAATTACACATTCTTGGTTCTGCAGTCTTTCCAATGGCTATTCGAGAGTGTTTGGATACTAAACATGTCATTCTAACAAGAATGACTGAGAAATTGCAACTAATTAATTCACATCCAGCCTTCTTCCTCTTGAAGAACAGTTTTTCGCTACCGAGTTTCTTCTACACTCTCTGAAGTGCCCCTTGCTACCTCGAACAGGATTTCTTAAATGAGATAGATATCACAGTTAAGGGATGCGTGAAGCTAATTTGCAACGTCAATTTCAATGACACAGGCTGGAGGCAGGCAAAGCTCCCTTTTGGAGGCCTGGGCCTTCGATCAGCGGTAGATTTGGCCCTTCCAGCATATCTTTCTTCACATTCATCCAGTTGTGAATTAATTGATGAGATACTCAGTGGATCGTCTCAGTGTTTCTCAGGTAGTTCTTTCAAACAAGCTTGCAGCGTCTGGACCCAAGAATTACTTTCTATCCCACTAGACACATCAAAACAAAAAAGCTGGGATAAAATAAAATGCGAGGCCAATTTTACTAATTTGAGGCTCTCTCTGGATCAGCATCGCCTCGCCTGTCTACTATCTGCTTCACAACTGAGTAGTGGCGCCTGGCTCAACGCAGTGCCCGGTTCATCTACCGGTACCCTTCTAGATGATGAGTGCACTCGGGTCGGAGTCGTGATCCGTCTTGGACTCAAATTATGTGAGTGTCACAGATGGAGATGTGGAGCCTCCATCGATGAGTTTGGTTTGCATCCTCTCTCCTGTCGTCATAGTGCCGGCCGCTTTCCACGGCATGCAGCAATTAACGACATCATCAAAAGAGGTTTGGATGCAGCTGGGTTCCCTTCCCAAATCGAACCTATAGGCCTTGACTGTGGTGATGGAAAGCAGCCAGATGACAATACCTTCTTCCCTTTTAAAATGGGTAAGTCGTTGATTTGGGATGCGACCTGTGCGGATACATTTTCAGCCGGTAATTTGATCAGGTCCGCGATTGAGCCGGGGTCCGTCACCCGAGACGCAGAGATGAAAAAAATAGTTAAATATTCTTCTCTTGCTGATAGATTTTTTTTACTCCTGTGGCAGTGGAGACTTCAGGGGTTATTGGCCCTTGTTCGATGACATTCCTTCGGAGGATTGGCTCAAATGCATCTTGATTAAGGAACAAGCCTCGCGAAACAGAGCGGCTCTTGCAGCGTGTCTCACTGGTGATGGTTCGAGGTAATGCTTTCTCCATCATTGCGGCTGGCAGAGGATAGAAAAAATTGTTTACAGTTACGTTGTTTTGGAATTGTCATCATTGGTCGACTGAACTTGCTTTGTTTCAATGACTTTTGTTTTGTTATTAGTAGTTACTTTGTTCAATAAATGATTTCTTAAACAATGATTGAAAACGAATGGATCAACATTCAAAAGTATTTGGGAAAAATAAAGGAAATATCCTGAGTTTTAATTTAGAATTCTTTGTTCAGAATTTTAACCCCATGAAAACTAAGACAGATAACTGTTTCACATTTTATGAAAATAAAAAGCTCAAGTTATATATTTGGAATATTCTTAAAATTCATAAACATCAAGAATTGCATAAAATGCACCAGTATTCATTGTAATTAATTTATTGAAAATTTTGTGATAATTAAAAAAAATAAAAATTTTAAGATTTTAGTTACAAATTAAGATTTTATCCAAATTCCAGCTAAGAAGATGAAGGACCTATTTTACATTTATACCCAGAGGTATTCAAAGCCAATGACTGCAAAGAAATTCAGAAAATGTCAAAATGGAAATAGGATAATGTACATGAATAATATTAGTTATATTAGCAATTAATATCAAATATTGGAAGCATGCTACTTAATAATGAATGCAGTTACTTTAATGATTGGCTGCCATTGGAGAAATTCTCTTTTTTACAAAGTTATATTGGAATAAACAGGTAAGACAAGCAGCTGGCTGCTTTTTTATGCTTAACAATGTAAGCTAAAACATAATGGTTTTCATATGAATGGAAAATGACTAATAAGTGCATTTTGACATTTGCACTGAATATTTTTATGTTTATTTTTATATTTTCCATTTCACAGACATCACTACAAACAAAAGAAGTAATAGCCAAGAATGAATTCAAAGCTACAGTATAAAGAATCTTATATGTATATTATAATTATAAAAGTTAAAGATTATATATATATATATATATATATATATATATATGTATGTATGTAAATGTATTTGGGCAGCAATCCCTCTTTTATACATGTTTCATTAAAGATAACTGACAAGGTACTGTGATTAAGCTTTTTATTTAATTTTTCTTGTGTTCGTACAAGAATTTTCTTTTCTGGGCAAAAAGTGCATAAAAACTATCCAAAAACCTACCAAACTGCATCCACAACATACTAGTAGAAAATATAAGTATAATAGTCTCATCCACATGTAAAAAAAGATAAAAACTAAAGGAAGCCGTAATAATAAAAAAGGAAAAGCCAATACTCAATAGCATTAAATATGAACATACCCAAAATGTACTGACTGTATTTAGAAAATAAAATATTCCTATAACTTCAGACATATACATAAAAAACCCACACATTCAGTTAAAAATTAAAAAAATAAAAATCACCCTTGATAATGGCTAAAAGAATAGCTGAAAGTGATCTGATATGCAGAAATTTTGTACAGTTTTTACACATTGTGTCCATAAAAGAAAACACTTATATGAACAGAGGAAAAATTAAATAAAAAGTTTAATTGGAGTACCTTGTCAATCATCTTTAATGAAATTTGTGTATATATATATATATATATATATATATATATATATATATATATACACATCAGTATATTTGGGCAATTATTTACCATTAGATAACACATCAACAAGTACCACAAGAATAACAAGATAAGACAGCTCCTTTATAACATTACTTGAATACTTTATAAATGACCCTGCATTCTTGAATGCATAGAGAAAAAGATTATTATTCCAAATATGTTATTTACTAATTCAAACATGTTATTACATATTAGTGTCATGTGAAGTTGCTACGTAAAGTTGCATTTGATTTAGTTTAAAATGAAAAAAAAAACTAAAAAAAAAAAACAGCACTTTCAAAAAATTATGATAAATAATTTTTTCCTCACCTGCTGCTGATGATTCATGTGAGTCAAAAGCCCAAGAAAAAACAACATGAATTTTGGCCAGTTTATCCATATTACAACAGCCACATTTGCAAAAGGATATTCATAGATTACAAAAAAAATCTTTAAATATAATAATGGACACAAAATGTCTATTGTTTTAACAGATATATATTTCTAATTTATTTGTTTAAACATTATTTTAAATGCTCTGTTTTTATTTATTTATTAAACATTATATTTATTTATTTACATCTACTGGCCTGAATAGTCAAGAAATTTTGTTAGAAAAATAAGCACCCTCCTTCAGGCCAGTAGATGTAAATAAATAAATATATTGTTTAATAAATAAATAAAAACAAAGCATCTACTCATATATGAGCATCCATTTAAAATTATGTTCAAACAAATAAATTAGAAATATGTCAGATTTAATCATTTCCTAAATATATATATATATATATATATATATATATATATACGTATATATACAGGTAAAAATCTGTGGAAAATTAATCCAAGTGAATCCTAATAATATAAAATATTAAAATTGATCCAAAAAAAGAGCTCAATGTATTCATTACAGAGCATATATAAATAAATGAAATTCAAAAATACCTCATCTGTATGGCCATTTCACCCCACAAGAAATTAATCTTCCAAGGTTTATCAACATCAAAATAAACCTCAGAAGATTAATTTCTTGTGGCGTGAAATGACCATATAGATGGGATATTTTTGAGTTTCATTTATATGTAATTTATACATATATATATTTTTTAATTTAAAGAAAGAACAGACCACTTTAACGTTCCATTGTTATAATTTATTTCACCAGAGATTTTATTTTTCTCTGGATCTTCAGACTTCACTTTCAAGGGTGAAAAAATGAATTGAAAATTTACACTTTTGAAGGGCAGTATTAAGCTTATATAAGGTGACATAGAGGGTGGTGAGGGATAGTGTGAGAGAAATGGTCGAAACTAGAGAGGAAAGGGAGAGTTTTAAAATTTATTTTTATTTTTATTACAATACTTAATATAGAGGAGGAGAGGGGTAAGAATCAGACATTGTAGACTTATTGTTATACTTAATACCAATGGTCCTCTAACATCCCAACTACAAAAGAAAATGATTAAGGCCTTCCAATTTTGGGGATTTAAAATCGAAATATCATCCAATCTAAAAAATCATAAATTTTCTAGATGTTACATTTAATCTCTACAATAACACCTACAAACCCTTCCAAAAGGAAAACCAATTGCCCATAAACATAAATATCAACTCAAACCACCCAAAAGCAATTATTGATTATAAACCAAATTCCAAATACAGTAAATACCAGAATAAACAAACTTTCTTTGAGTAAAACAATTTTTAACCAAAACAAATCGACATATAATCAAGACCTATTAAAAAGTAACTTCAAACAAACATTAAATTATATAGATAAACCAATTAATAACACATCCACTAAGTTCAAAAATAGGAAAAGGAAGATTATATAGTTCTACCCTACATTCTGTAAACTATCTAATATAAAAATAGGGAAATACTTCCTAAAGCTAATAGATAAGCATTTTAGTAAAGATAAGCTATTGAAAAAATGTTTAATAAAATGAATCTAAAAATTAGCTACTCATGCATGAGCAATGTGGAAAGAATTATAAACTCTCACAATGGCAAGATCATTAGGGAATTTCACACTAACCAATTACAAAGGGATCTTAAGGCTAACGAATTGCAAAAAGAAACATCTACCTGTAATTGCAGAGCAAGATCTGAATGTCCAGTAGGAGGAATCTGCATGACAAAAAACGTGGTATACAAAGCCACAATCTAAAAATAGCTTCAGATTAAATTGATAAATTAGACTAACTAAAAAAGATTTTACCTTAACTGTCATTCATAATATTAAAATATTACTATTAGTAACTTTTTATTTTTATTTTTATATTTGTTTATTAATACAATATTCAGTTTATATTAAATCCCTAATTTATTTGTGGAGAAGTTAAATATTTAAATTACTATTAAGCATTAAATCTAGTTTATTTGTGGAGTATTTAAATGTTTAAATTACTATCAAATGTTAAAATCTGTGTTTTTCTAAATTGCCCAAACATCAAGCTATACCACCCCTTCCTTCTAAACCCTACGTCCATCTCTTTTTTCTTATCTCTTTACTTCCCCACTTTTTTCTTTTTCTTTTTTCCCATATCATTTCCAGTGAGTTGATCGATTAAGTAGATCAATGTCTGATCCTTACCCTCACTCCTTCTCAACATTAAGTATTGTAATAAGAATAAAAATAAAAATAAATTTTAAAACTCTCTAATTTTGACCATGTCTCTCACACTATCCTTCACCACCCTCTATGTCACCTTATATAAGCTTAATACTGCCCTTCAAAAGTGTAAATTTTCAATTCATTTTTTCACCCTTGAAAGTGAAGTCTGAAGATCCAGAGAAAAATAAAATCTCTGGTGAAATAAATTATAACAATGGAATGTTAAAGTGGTCTGTTTTTTCTTTAAATTAAATTATTCACTCTGACAACATTGAGCTCTCCGGATTTCATCCTCCTTGAGTTTATCCATATGGATTACCAAGATTTTTGTTACTTAACTATATATATATATATATATATATATATATATATATAATGAAAGAAGGATGAACCTAGCATATATAATATATATATATATATATATATATATATATATATATATATATATATATGCTAGGTTCATCCTTCTTTCATTTGTGTTCAAGTCAACAGAAAATCATGAGAGTGTCAAACTTAAGTAGCAACTCAAGCTGTGCCTAGCTGGGGATTAATGTGTGAAGAAGTTTTTTGTCCTGCCTGGATAGCCTTGGCCACTGCTTAGATAGGAAAGAAAAACAAATACCAAAAGACAAAAACCTAATTTGGAAAATATTTTTTTTGTCTAACCATTTTTTTATAGGTCTTTTGGCAAGCAGTCTTTTGGTTACATTACCATCTTTGGAATTTTGTTATATATTAAAATGAGAGCATAAAAAATTTACTTTTTAACTATATCAGCTTTTTGTAGTTAAATCAGAATGCCATAATTTAAAAATATTCATTTAGCCCAAACAGTATATGGATATATTTTTTTTTGCACAAATTTAGTTAAATCTTCAGTCAATATTGAAAAATATAAACTTACATACCAATATCAAAGCAAAATCAAAGGTAAAAAGATCACCCATACCTGAAAAGAATATAAAATGCAATTCATTAAAATATTATGATGATCAGAAGTTTCATTTATTGCTAGTTCTACAAAGAGAACCAGTTAATATTAAAAATAAAAGTTACATTTTACTTAACATTTTAGCAAAATATTTTAACTGGTTAGCATTGCTGACATGAACTTGCATTGAATTATCTCAATGAAAATATAACAAAAGGTATTCATTGAAAACTGAAATAAAACAATGGTTAAAATAATTAATAGTTTTAACAAAATTACTTTAGGTTTCAAGATTCTAACTCCAAAGATCATAGAAATATTGAACTTTTACTCATAGAAAATAGAGAATTTAGACATCTACAATACATGATCTGTAAACTTACAATGTTTTGGGGATATAAGTATGTAAATTATAAGCAATATAACTCAGAGATATACTAAAAAACTGGCAGCAGAAAATTAAAATTCCTATCCAAAGTAATGTATTGGAGACATACATTAAACAAATATTAAAATTAAAAATTAGTTTAAATCATGATTATAATAAATGTTTTTACTGAATTTTCTATGAATGAAGAAATGAAATATATTGCCTAATGTATGATTATAGTCTTTTTGTAAAAATCCAAAAGAAGGGTCTGAAATGTTATTGGTCCTGACCTGGCATCTTGGCTTCAGTCACTTTTCTACTGCTGTGATATTTATTCCCTCTGTCTTTTCTATAAATATTTTCATGGTAGTTGTTCAAATAAGTTCTTGTCCTTGATACCTTGACTGCATGAATTTAAGCAGACTACTAGGTCTCATCTTTTTACTCTTAAATTAGCTAGATGTAACCATAAATTCTATTCTAATAGTTTTTCTCACACTTCTCACCTGTGGAACTCTTTTCCAGTTTCTTGCTTCCCTCCCCACCGACAATCTTCAAAATTTTAAATGCGATTATTGGAATGAATGAAAAAGAAATTCAATTCATCTAAAAAGTATCAACTTTCATTAATATGAACAATATTTCTATATAACCCTTTATAATAAATCAAACACAATTATAAAGAAATTTAATCAAATTTGAATTAATTGCAATGGAATTGTAATGTTTTACAAATTGTATTTATTTTTGCAAGTTTGAATGTTAATCCTTTTCTCCCTTCTATGGTTAGTCATAAATAAAATTACAGCATTTTCTAAATGTAGATTAGATTCTTGTGGTTATTTTAAATACATTATGCTGATATGCATTGCAATTAATTCATTATTAAGCCATTATATGTTTGAGTAATGATTGTCTAGGCTATGACAGAAAATAAGACTGTTCATTTGGGTTTTTTAAAACTATAATGGAGATATACATGATGTTTCCTTCTCTGCAATAATCTGAATTAAACAAAGAACAAGCCCTCTTGATAACATTCCATCTAACCAATTATATGAAAATACAGGAAATAAGAACCTAAATGGGAATGATCTTTATCTTTAGTTGAGGCTTGCTGGCTACTTCATGCATTCAATAGTCAAGGTAATGTAATCATGAAGTGTTCTTAAGTCACATAACCAGGTTACATGTATCAGCTACATCAGTGGTGGACTGGGTTGAAAATTTCTACCAGGAAAACTTGTAAAAGGGCACACTTAAAAGAACCCACTTAATCCTAAAACAAGGAACTGAGGATATCTATTATCTACCAAAGGAAATTATAGCATCAAAGAAACCTTATTTAAATCTTCCCAGCACCTATGCAATATTTGTCTTTTCTTTTCTTTTTTTTTTTTTTTTTTAGTTTTTACATTTTTCATTTATTTCTAAAGCAATGGACCATCACTTTGGGGTCCATCCACCACAGAGCTACATTCAAATACATGTGTTACTGACAATGTATCTTTTGAATATGCTATTTATTATTTGATATTAAGTGACATTGTTGAAGATATTACATATTATTATGCAATATGAAAATATACTAATTGAGTAATATTAAGGCTGAGGTAAAGAGACATCCGTATGTCATTGTTACATATTAAACTAGATACAAATAAGCATGTCAAAATACTCTGGCTGGGACATATGAACAAAATGAAATCAAAGAAACATTAAATGTTACTACTTTCTGATAATGACAAGATACAAAATTACAACAAATCAAGTTTTAACAAAGGGATATTGGTAAAAAATGTATGACAAAGTGGAAAAAGTTTTCTTGTAACACATTTTATCCAGTGAAGTGCTAAAAGGCAAAACACATCACAAAAAAACCTTTTTCCACTTTGTCAAACATTTTTTCACATTCTATATTATAAATATAGAGTACTTCTTTTCATCTGTCTTTCACTGATTTTCTTGCAAAAATAAATAAATATTTATAGATGGATGCTAGTATTTATATCTATAGATTTATTGCATTTTATTATTTTCCTCTTATTACAATGTGAGAAGCAAATCAACATGATCAAGTTTTGTCTAAAAGTGAAACAGATGTTTGGAGATCTTATCTCAAGAGCTAGGTTGATGAGTTTTATTGTCATAAGCTAACCTGAAAGAAAAAAATTGGTTTTGAAAAAAAGATTTTATCCTTGATTCTCAATCTAGTAGTCTACAGAGTATTTTTTTAGTCTGTTTATTCTCAGAATAACATGACAATATGGTTATTTCACCTAACACAGCTCCTCCTTCCCATTATGAATAATGAATCTCTCAAAAATAGTCAGAGGGAAATATCAGAAATAATTTGTTGCTGTGTTCATTTTATGTGTTCTAAAGATTTTAAACAATTATTAGTGTCATTGAAAATCTTTTAACAATATCTCAGCTTTTGCATATGTATTACTATCTAAGCATAAAGGGAATCAAATGGTATATGTTCTACAATGATGAATTAAACATCATTCCTAAAGTTAAATTGGCTTTCTAAATTAGAACAATGTATTCTTATGACCTTATCATTTTACATATTCACTTTTATTGTACTCAGCTTTAATTGAAATTTCATGCAGCAATAAATATTTAATAAAGCAAATACCATGCATGTACTGATGATAAAAAAGACATTAGTAAATGGATATTGTCACATGCTGATTATTGGTTTAATTTGATTACAGTGTAACCCGGATATAAGAGAAACCCGGGTATAAGAACCTTCTTCTCCAGTCCCAGCAACTCTCTTATATCCGGGTTACACTGTATTTTAACAACTATACATTAACCAGGTGAGCTGAAATGAAAAAAACGATGAAAAAATTCAGTTACCTTCCTTTTTTATATCATAACGCAAAATCATTATTTTTCTCTCAGATTAGTTTATTATCATTAAATATTCATCAATGCTTGGTGAGTGTTTGCAGAGACCAAACAGTGGATGTGAGCACAGTTAGGTGGTGATAGTGATGTTTGTGACAAGTCACATTCCAGGTAGTTTTGCACTACTGTCAACCCATGAGGTGAAAAACATCTTGAAAATACATGGCGCATGATGGGGACTATATGAAAAAAATTGGTCTATCCAGAAATGTTATTGTGCTCTCTTGGTTTCCAGGAAAATAAATAGCATTATTTATATAAAGGTATAACTCATATGTATCTTGATCCTCTTTTTGTGTGGCTTACTTCAGACATCTCTGAAATTGTTATATGCTACCTATTTTAAATATTATATCAAACATTTAATTATTATATAAAAATTCCACAAGTTCTAACATTTGGCATGCATTATATGTCTTATAAATCTTACTAATGAAAAAAATATTTTGAATGCAGAAATTTTGTAAAATAAATTCAGATTACAATTGATTTTAAGTATCAAGTGCAGCAGTAGACTAAACTGCAAGTTTTTATTGCAGCAAATATATTAAGAATATGTAAAAATACTCTAATGGCATAAAGTAGTTCAACAGGAAAATTTGATGCTGGTGATTTTAAGATGAGTGGTTTGTAGATTAAGAAAGGATATGGAGCGAAGAAAAGAAAAGACAAGCAGTGAAAATACACCAAAGTTTTTAATCATTTAACAAGTAAACTGATCAAGGGGAGATAAGACAAAACAAGAATGAAAGTATAACAGCTGATTGGTGGGTTTTATAAAGGAAATGGAAAAAGGCCAGATTTAGTATCCGGTTTGTGCCTGATGTCAGGAAATAAATGACACTTGCTTTCATGGTTTTGGATTTACACCTGCAGATCAGAAATTTACAAGAAAGAAGTTAGATATATAGATAAGTGACAGAAATATCATAATGTAAAATATTGTGTTTTAAGCAAATAACGGATAAACTAATATCTCACTTAGAACAAATTATTTGGTTTTTGTTTAGATAATGATCAAAAGTGTATATAGACTGTACTAGACTGCATATTCATCTATTCAATATTGTTGCTATTTTAGCAAATAGTTAAGATTATATTTATAAATTATGTCAACTGAAGATTAGAAAACTTGCTGAGCAAAAGAACAAAAAGATGAGGACAGTATTTAAAAAACCATTTATAAAGGAAGACAATATTTTCCAAACTTGTGTTTATTTGCCACTTTAATGGTAATGGTGAGATTTGCCATTTTTGCAAGGAAATATTAAGCATTCACTGACTGAACAATTAGCATACTATCAGTTGACATGGATAAAATCTTTCTCTTAAAACAGTTTTTCAGTTATCGTTCATTCTAGTATTGATAGAAGTTTCCTTCAAGGTAATGTGGAAATTCAACATCTTGATTATGTCATTATTCTCTTTTCAAGTTACAAGAGTTATCCTTTTAGTTGTTGCTGCTGTTGGAAGTCTTGGCAGCTGAACTAAAAAAAAAAATGAACTATAATCTCTTGTTAACCAGAGCAAGAAATGGTTTGTTAATTTTAATGCCTCCAAAATGAAACTGCTCTCTTTTAATTGTCTTAGAGAACCCTTTTTGTCTTTAATCATCATGGCTGATGCTAACCTCCAGAAGAGCAACTCATTGTGCTTTCTCAGGATAACATTTTCCACTGACATAAAGTGGAAAGATTAATTGAATCAATTTCTAGGTCTGCTATTAGGAAAGTTGGTTTATTATGTTGTGCTAGACAATTTATCTTGCCAGAATCTTACATAAGTCTAACATTCATCCATGCATTGAATATTGCTTCCACATTTGGTCTCGTGCTTCTGCTATATATTTAGAGAATCTTGATAAAATACTAAGAAAAATATGCAATGTCATTTGTACTGACCTGATTTCTCATCTTCAATTACTTTCCCACCACTGTAATGTAGCTTCCCTGTGCCTTTTCTATAAATACTTTCATAGCACACTATTTACATTATTCGGACTATTGTCCTCATCTTTGTCACCATATTTATTATGTTTCGGCCATTGTATGCTCCAGTCTTCTTCAGGTGGTTGGAATGTTGAACTGAACCCTTTATTTTGCTAACTGGGGTAGACTGTTCTAGTTCCATGTGTCATGTCTAATGGATGTCAGTTATCAGTTATCTCCTGTTAATTCCCCTCTCCAAGTTCTCCATCACCTTACCTCAAGGACACATGGCACAGTGGATAAAAGTGTTAGTTAGATCCAGTGACAGGACCCAAAGAGTGTGAGTTTAATACCTGGTTATGGTGGAGAACTTGGAGAGGGGAATTAACAGGAGATAACTGATAAATGACATCCATTAGACATGGCATGTGGAACTAGAACAGTCTACCCCAGTGAGCAAAATAAAAGGTTCAGTTCAACATTCCAACCACCTGAAGAAGGCCAGAGTGTACAACGGGCAAAACGTTGTAATAAATATGACGACAAAGACAATAGTCTGAATAATGTAAATAGTGTACATAATACCTCATCTCAGAAATATAGACAGATACTTTCATAGCGATTGTTCTGGTGAACATTCTTCTATGGTAACTAGACTTTACAAATTTAAATGCAGTACTAGATTGGTAACAAGGTCTCATCCTTTTACAGTTAAAATGTCTGAACTCTCTTCCAGTTTATTACTTTACAGTCAACTTTGATCTTCAAAAATTTAAAAACAATGACAATCATTATCTTCTGTATTCTTAATTGTTTTTATTCTCCTTTAACCTTTTTTTTTCTCATATTCTCTGACTCTAGTAAGCTCTTGTGTCTTAGTGGCTTTATTGCATTAAATATTTATATTCATATTATCTGGAAAGGAATAAATGTATATTTCTTGATCAGCTGAAAAATTATGATTTTCAGTGAAAATGGAAATTAAAAAATATTTAACAATTGGATTCATCGTTCTATTTCCTCTCCTGAATCTGAAAAAAGAAAATTGTCATTTTATAGTTTAATGGTTAGTGAACTGATCATGCAGATTGTTAATAGAGACTTCAATCCTTTGTGCTAAAGCTAAGTTATGCATAATAATTATTGCCCTAGCAATTAAATTAGGTAATGACCCGAGTATGACGATAAACTACATCCATCAGAAAGGCCTCTGATTGGGAGGTTTTCAGGAGTGTGGAACCACCTCCTAATTGCTGTTGTTCCCAGGTCCACCCTGAACTGATGTGGTAACACCTGTTAGGGTCCCAGCTATGGACAAATAGCTAACCACCACCAAACTAGGGTCAAAATACTATGAAAGTACTAAAATAGATTTTTATAGTAAAAATACCAGCAATACATTTTTGAAAACAAAAATATTATTACCAGCAATACATTTGACTCTCAACAAAAACTCTTTACAAAAATATGTCAATGGAACCTGATCTACAAACTGATTTCTTACAAAAGATATATATTCTATTTATACGAACATATCCTAAAAATCTTGTCAGTATTAACCCATTGAGGTTGATATGCTGTAAAACAGAATAAACCAAACTAAACCAAATTAGCAAATACATTCAACATTGCTCAGTTTCAACAAGAAAGCCACTAAATAACAATTCTTAATACTTTGTATATTGATTATGAAAAAAGAATAAAATATTTGGAGGCTATTTTATTGGATGTCATCACTTTTAATTTTTCTCATATTTTTTTTTGTTTTGTTTTGAGGAACACTTAACAATAAAAAAAATACTTGCAATTGAACAACTTGTGACAAATGAACTATTTATGGCAAATAATGTGAACAACAATGAAGTATTCAATTACAAATAGCCAACAGAATAAACGTCAATAATACAGGAGCGAAACTCAAACAAACAAAAAAAAAAAAATCACATTTATACAAAAGTATCCTATGACTGAAAAGTGATCAGTTATTCATTAAAGAATCAATTTTCTCATTCAGTGGAAGCTCTTTTTTGTTTTCATTTGATAGTCAAGGAATATAACAAGACTAAATTTCTGTGCATATTGTAGTTCTTGCATTCGTAGATGCAAAATGTTTTATAGGAGACATTTAGTTTTTGTTTTCAAAATCAATTGGGCAAAAATGATAAAATACACAGAATGTGCAGAAGTAAATAAACTAATAAAATAAGTTTATTAGAGCAATCATGAAATATTCACTTATACATTAACATTTTTATGTTTTGAAGATTCCAATATTAATAAACTGATCATTAGGTCAAAATGTTTTCATCATTTTGAGATCAAAGTTTTTGGAGTTTTTTTTTCTGGGTTTAATCAATAATAATGAATATCATTAAACTTGTACCAGAGATAGAAATTCACATTCTTTGTTCTGTAATTCTTTGCTTTAACCATTGCCCTACACTTGAAAATTGATGATACATTGATGATAATATTTTCTTTTTATTGCTAATTAGCATAATACCCATCAAAAGTGTTACAATACATAATATGTGTACATGTGAGTCTTTGTGGATACTCATTATGATTTATATTTGTGAATAACAAATGGATAATAAATTCATTTGACTTTTCTTAATTTTTTCTTTAGTAACTTCCATTAATTACACAGAAAAACTATCAGACAGAAGAAAATTAGAATGTGCTGCATTTTTCTGAAAATGATGTAAAGAAAAAACTGCTACAGATTCAAATGGAATATTAACTTTACTTTTCTATCACTATAGTTTGAATAAATAAGTTTTTTTTCACTTTTCTTATGGAAAGTTTTATAACTGAATGAATGTTTGTTATAAAAATTAGATAAGCTAAAATTCAAATGTCTGTGCAAAAATTTGCATTAAACTCGTGTAAACTCACAAAACATTTTCTATTTTATTATGCTTTTTTATCTCAGTCTAATTTGCATTATGCATCACCATCAGAATAAATAATACAACACAATATTTGCTAATTTTTTCAGTTTGTATATTAATTCATTACATTCTTTCCAAAGTGATTATAAAATATTTATTTTGTTAATTTTTTTCATTCATTTTGCTACATTTTCACTTTATTAGTAAAAGTATTGCATTTATTCTATTGTTTGACTACTCTTTTTGTTTGGCTTCTCAAATTCTCAAGTCACATTCCTCTCCTTTCAATCAAGTTTATTTAATTTCTTTTCCATTTTCAATTGTTATTTTGTTAATTCCTCCCCGCCATTATACTTTTACAGTGGTAATTATTAAAACCTTTTATAAAAAACAAATTGCTTCATTAATTGCAATCAAATGAAAAAAGCAAATCTTTATTTCAATGAATCATAAAACTTCTATTTTATTTAACAGCCAAATGTTATTGGAAAGCAATTTATTAAGTGTCATCAAACAAAAAAAAGGTAATGACAAAATTCTCACAACACAGAATTTCTGTTTGATTTAATATCCACTTTGGTCTTCATGCAAAATAACTAAACTAGAAAACTTGATAACAAATCCTGTTAGCTTTGCTTGAAGGTCACCACACACTAATGTTGAGATGTTTTTCAATTTAAGTTGACACATCTATAACAGCACAAAAGATACATTCAATCAAGTATGTTGTCAAGAAGGGCTAAAGTCAAGTCTATGTAGCTAATTTGTTATATGTCAACAATTTGGGGATTCAACTACATGAAATGCTGCTTTGAATCATAGATTGGTTTCACACCGTCATCATTTCACCTGTCTATTAGATTATTAATCTGATCAAACTTAATTTTAACCAAGCAGTCATTATTTTTCTAGTTAAAGAGAAATAACTGAGCATGGAAAAGAATTTCATTTGCTTCAGATCACTGACCGTCTCAGATCATTACAGAGGTTGGAAAGGTTTTATGGGTTTATTTGTAAGATATTTTGTGATTGATAACATTTACTGTCACGTGAAAGAGAGATTATTTCTTGAGACCTGGAACTTCAAACACTCAATTTGCTACTTAAATAAATCATTTTGCTATTGCAATCTACAAGAGTCTGTTGTTCATTTTAAAGTTCCTTATGTAATGCATTTAATTTACCAAAATACCAGAAAGATATGAAATCAAAGTTTTGGTTTCCCTGGATTTCATTAATTAAAAGTCCTTACAATGTCTACTGAAAATCCAACAAAGTTTCATGCAGGACAATAAACCTTTCTACATGGCTAAGGAAGCACAATCTTATATAGTCTTCAATTATGTCCTTACATAATTCTTTGAACAGACTTTGGGAAGACTTATCAAATTCGCCATTAATTACCTTCTTCATTAATTCATCCAATGTAGGATTAAGTGTAGTAGCCACCAAAATTTCTCTTTGAATAAGGCAATTAACAATCATCATAGCAGGATAATAGATTATCATCTTTCAGAATTTGCTTATGTCAGCTCATTATTGTTGGCACATCAGAAACTGAAGTGGACACAATGATAATCCAATAATATCAGTCTGTCAGATCTTTCCTTACCATATTATAGGTATCTTATGCAGTTTAGTTTTCAAAGACACACAAAATAGCATGTCTTCCATGAATTTCGCATCACCATCACAACCAACAATCTTTTAAGGATGTGCAGGTTGTGTAATGAATAGCAGTTCAGAATGGGAAATGAGAGAGCTAAGTTCAAATTGCTAACAAGTTCATTTAAGCAAAAATACACTTAGGAAAGGGTATGAATCCATTTCTCTCCTCCCAGCTATGATTTTCAGGGTTGGCCAACCTTTTGATTCCATGCGCCAATATTTTGTACATTTAAATGCGCCACACAAACATTCACTTCCTTTCAGTACGTGTTGTAATATGGACATATTTTAAAGAACAAAAAGAAATGGGATAAATACAAATCAAACTTTTAGCACTTTCGCAAAGGACGTGCAATAAATATAAAATCACTGAAATGAATGAGTAGAAGTGGCTTAGTTTCTTTTCATCAAAAGGATGCAATGCGCCACTTGTAAGCATCCAATGCGCCACTTATGGCGCATGCGCCACAGGTTGGCCATCCTTGATTTAAATAGTAGAATAGACTGAGCTCTTTAGCATTAGTTGGCAACCAGTCTAAGAGAAGATAAACTCTGAATTCTAAGAACCGTATATAGCCCTCACAAAGCATATACTATGCAGCTAATGAAAGGATCAGAGTTAAAAATGACAGATCCTGACTGAAGTCATCCTTCTGTTTCATGAATTTTGAGTTATGTTAGAGACTTGCATAGGCAAGAAGGAAGGCTTCACTATCACAGACTGTTGTTTCATCAAGAGCTAGAAAAGGATTGGTATTTTTGGAGAATCTCAAGACAATTGTTGAAATTACAGATGATGCTATATCATCTGCAATTTCAACAATTCTATGGCAGGATTCATTGCTATAAGGTAACATGGTAAGTTCCTGGTCAGCTTTTTTTTGTTTTATCCTGAGATATATCTTAGTTGCTAGCTTCAGCAACTTTTCATCTTCAGTACAAAGTCAAGATTTCTTAACAATATAAAGATAAATTTATAACTAGGTTGGAATGTGTTCATTCTTGCTGATCTTTGATCTTTCAATGACTTCTATTTAGTCAACTCCTCTATTTTTAGGCATTTCATATACTCAAGTAATTTCTCTGCATGTTCTTGATATATACTTTTGAACTGAAAATTTTTCTAGCCTTATTTAAAACATTAATCAAAGTCCAACATACTAAATATGATGTTTTAGATTCATCTGTAGAATCAGGTATGAATACAAATTTTAAATATTCTACCAAAAATTGATAAACTTTTATAAATTTTCCATACATATCTTGAATATATAGCTATAGAATATGTTTATTGCACAAGACATATATGCATCCTTTGACCCATTGCATATTGTCTCTAATGTACATGTGTATTGAATCACCATGGAGAGAAAGCATAGCCAGTAGTAACAATGCACATTGATGTCATCTTTTATAGTTAACTAAATTTAATTTTAGTGGCATTAATATTTTTGTCATATATGAAGAAAATGTCACTGCTGACACGAGAGTTTGAACGTGAATCTCTAGACGATGAAAATGTAGACTGCTATTTACTATAAATAGAGATATCATGCCACTGACTGTGGTGAGTTACAAATACATGTTGACTATTGTATTAACACGGACATTAAAGTCAAGTGTCCCGTGTTTCAAGACGAATTAGTTCTTTTCTTAGCAGCTCTACACAGTCATGTATTAACTGATAAGTAATCAATAACCTTTCCGTTGACTCTTTACTTCTTTGTTGTTAATGTATTTTAATTGCAGCTGGTAATTAAATTCTTTATTATTTTACATTGAAGTTTTTCTGTTATTACTTGTTTTATGTACATGGCGGATTACAAAATTGGTGATAAGAATTCGCATTGAACTCACAAAGGAAAAAATATATCGTAACAGGATATTCAGTAAATATTTACTTCACAAAAGTGACGACATGTGGAACTACAAAATATTCACAGGACTACAGATAAATAACGAGGCAAGGATCTTCAAAAATTAATTTAACAGACTACAGAAAAATGGAAGAATTAAAATCTGTCATGATTCAAATGTTGGAACAACAATTACAACAACAACAACAGAATGGAATTATTATTAAATAAAACTACGGAGGAAAGAATATAAGACTTATTCACTCCAGATGAATTTTTATACAATCCAGATGAAAAAATAACATTCCCAACTTATTATAGAAGATATGAAGAAGTTTTCAAAAAGGATTGTTTGCACTGGGATGATGAAAAAAAAGTTTGCTTATTATTAAGAAAACTGTCCTCTGCAAAACATGAAAAGGACGTGAATTTTATTTTACCAAAAAAACTAGGTGAGATAAATTTTAATGAGACTATCTTAACATTATTGAAAATTTTCAGTGATAGGAGCTCATTATTCAATACATGTTGACAATGTCTTAACTTAGTAAAGGGTGATAATGAAGATTTTGTCACTTATGCTGGAGTAGTGAACCAAGAATGTGAGAAATTTAAATTGAATGAATTAACATTGGATTTATTAAAATCCTTAATATTCAAATGGGGCTTAAGTACTAATGAGGATGCAGAAATAAGATCCAGGATACTTGCTAAGTTAGAGATGGATCCCAAGTTAACTCTCCAGAAAATAGACAAAGAGTGTCAGCACATTGTCAATCTTAAACTTGATATCACAAAGATTGAGAAAAGAGACATTTCACATATACATAACATCTGACCATTTAAAAAAATGATTATAGACCTTTTTCAATACCTAATACTTGCCACAGCTGTGAAAGTAAATGTTTCAGAAGTAGTTGTTTTTTAAAGAACAAAAAAATTCTATAAATGTGGAAAGATTGGACACAAAATTACTCATTGCAAATACAAAAAGATGGAAAAAAATAGAACATATGTAAACATGGTAAATACATTGTGTAAAGTCAAAAAACAAAGGAAAAACTAACAAAAAAAATTCAGCAAACCTGTCTTTAACTAAGTTGGAAACATCTCAAAAAAGGAAATTTGTTTTTGTTAAAATTACTAATGTAAAAATAAAACTATAAAGGGATATAGGGTCTGATACCACCATTATCAATGAAGAGACATAGAGAAAATGGATAAACCCATGTTATTAACTTCTGGAAAAATTGCTTGTGGCATTACAGGAAAGAAATTGAACTTTATAGGTGAATTCATCTGCAACATTTCTTTTATTGGTAAAACTAAAAAAGTGGTTGTGTTTGTATTAAAGAATACAGTTAATTTATTTGGAACAGATTAGATTGTATTATTTGATCTATGGGACCTCCCAGTTAACTCATTTTGCAACAAGATAAATATTGTTACCCCTAGAGCTAATATGGCAACTGAAAAATTAAAAAAGAGTTTTCCAGAAGTCTTCTCAAAAGGTCTAGATAGATGCACTAACACAAAAACTAAATTTTAATTAAAAGAAAATGTAACACCAGTATTTAAACCAAAAAAGTGTACCTTTTGCAACATTAGAACCTATTAATAAGGAATTAGACAGACTGAACAAATTAGGAGTTATATCAAAAGTAGACTATTCCAAATGAGCATTACCAACAGTTTACATAAAAAAAATAAAATAAAAATAAAATCCATGTATGTGCCAATTTTTCAATGGGATTAAATGAAAGTTTAAAACACAATATGACAACCCATTACAAAGTCCAGAGGAAATTTTTGCCAAATTAGATGGTGGTCATTTTTTTTCTAAGTTGGGTCTTTTGGACACTTACCTGCAAGTAGAAGTAGACAAAGATTACTCAAAACTATTAAGAGTTAACACTCATAAAGGACTATAGAAATTTAAATGACTTCCTTTTGGTATAAAGGTAGCACCATACATATTCCAACAGATTATGGATACGATGCTTGCTGGTTAGGATTGTGCACAAGCATATTTGGATGATGTACCTATAAAAAGCAAGACCTGAAATCAGCATATGGAAGATGTAAAAAAAGTATTTGAGAGAATTAAAGATTATGGTTTTAACATCAGTGAAGAAAAATGTGAATTGTTTATGACCAGAGTTAAATATCTAGAACAAATTATCGATGCAAACGGAAGACAACCAGATCCTTCAAGGTCGAGTGCAATAAGGGATATGCCTGCCCCAACAAATGTAACAAAGTTACAAGCATTTTTAGGGTTTGCCAATTACTGTCATGTATACATACCAAACATGCATGAATTGAGGGCACCGCTAAAGAAAGAAATTAGATGGGATTGTCAGATAAATGTCAAAGTGCTTTCGAAGGGATAAAAAAAGTCCTAATGTCAGACTTGTCACTAACTCATTTTGACCCTAAATTAGAGATTGTGGTTGCAGCAGATGCAAGTGAGTCTGGTATTGTAGCTGTGATACTACACAAATATGAGGACAGAAAAACTAAATCAATACCTCATGCTTAAAGATCATTAATAGCAGATGAAAAATCTACAACCAGATTGAAAAGGAAGCATTGACTATCATATTTGCTACAGAAAAATTTCATAAATTTATACGTGGTAGAGAATTCACACTACAGACAGACCATTGTCCATTGTTGTCCATATATGGATCAAAAAGGGACACATACAGCAAATAGACTGCAGTACTGGGGAATTATCTTATTAAACTATAATTATAAAATAGAGTTTCTACCATCCAAAAAAATTGAGTCACACAGATGGATGGACTATCTAGGTTGATACCAAAATTCTGCAAACCACTAGAGGACACTGTAATTGCAGCACTAAGGGACAAAAATGAAATAAAGAATGTATTATACAATACAGTGAGAGAACTATCTGTAACATTAGAGGAAAGAAGAATTAAATTGGAAAAAAAAACAACTTTATCATGAAAATGAAGAAGCAAGTTAAATTTAAAGAAAAAAGGGAATATTACTGAAAGTAATTCATTTTCATTATGTGATAACGTACTTATGTGCGCAGAAAGAATTATAATGCCAGCATCATTGCAAGAACATGTGCTAAAAGATTTTCAGATAAGTTATCCAGGAATTTCAAGTATGAAATTTTTAATGAGGTGTTATATATATTGGTCGAGAAAGGGCCAAGACATTGAAAATTTAGTAAAATCCTGCAGAGGTTGCACTCTGGCAGTGAAATCACCACCTATAAAATTTCAACCTTGGCCAAAAATCGATAGTCCATGGTCCAGAATACACAGACTTTGCAGGACCATTAAATGGAGCATACTATCTCTAGTGGTAGTAAATAGTTACACTAAATGGCCAGAAATATTAAAATGTAGAAATCTGACTTTCGCAGCAACTATAACTTTCTTACACAAGATTTTTGCAAGATTCAGTGTACCTGACACTATCATTAGAGATAATGTCACACAATTCCCAGATAGTAAATTGAGGTTTTTCTGTAAATCATTAACAATAGAACACATTACAATGCCCCCTTATCACCCAAGAAGTAATGGACAGGCCGAATGGTTTGTCGATACATTTAAAAGGGCATTAAAAAGTTAGAGGGAGAGGAAGCCGATGAAGTAATGCTAAACATAAAATGTACCAATATGGAAAAGAATTTTGAAAAGACGGTGTTATGAGAAAATGGATCAGCAAAATGACATACATGGTACAGGGACAAAGGTGGGAAGGAAGTGATAGCTTAATCAGTTAAAAGGAAGATTCGCTGATTTAGTAAGTCTATGAAAAAAGGTACCTGTGGAAATACTGTATGACATGTTTGACATACCCACACCACCAGAAATTATTGAACTAAGGATTTACAGTAACAGAAAGAGAACAGCAATGGAATATTTAAATATTGAAGCAAAACTGAAGAAATATAGACTCATTCAAAAGGGGAGGTGTCATATATGAATGAAAAGTGTCATTGCTGACACAAGAGTTTGAACGTGAATCTGTAAACAATGAAAATGCAGACCGCCATTTACTATGAATAGAGATATGACTGTGGTGAGTTACAAATACATGTTGACTATTGTATTAACCCAGACATTAAGGTCAAGTGTCCCGTGTTTCAAGACGAATTAGTACTTTTCTTAGCAGCTCTACACAGTCATGTATTAACTGATAAGTAATCAATAATCATTCCGCTGACTCTTTACTTCTTTGTTGTTAATGTATTTTAATTGCGACTGGTAATTAAATACTTTATTATTTTAAATTGAAGTCTTTCTGTTATTACTTGTATTATGTACATGTGACATTTTACAAAAATTATCTAGCAAATTCTAATAATAACTCTAGAACATAAACAGCATTATGTAAAAGTTCAAATAGCCAAGATAACAGTGAATGCATTAATAAACAAAAGAATTAAAACAGATATACTGCATATATATATATATATACATATATATATATATATATGTATGTAAACAGTATCTTCTCAGTTAATTAAGAGTCCCACTGATCAAAAGATTATTGAAGATGTTCACCAATAGAATTTCACAGAATTTTACTCAAAATGCATTACTCTGTACTTATCATTGAACCACATGAAAGTGCTCTCAAAAATATGTTTTACAAAGATATAACTAGTAATGGTAAGTAACCCAACCTCAAAAAAAGGTAAGCATTTTCATATGGTTGAGTAGAATTAAGTGCAAATACTTTAGCAGCAGATTTATATGAAACTAGCATATTACCAATAATAATGATAGGATTATTTACATATGGATTATCACTTCTGCCTAGGATCAAAGTATAGTATTTTAGCACTTTTTCACTAGGGAACTAAACAGGCCAGAAAATCTACACTTTTAGCTACATGTACAAAAATGTGTGCTTAAAACTATTGTAATAAACTTTTAAACAAGTTAGTTATTATTTTATATAGATTAATAAATTATTTCTTAATTTCATCATTTTTACAAGCAATACTGTATTAAATACTTAAATAGAATCACCATCTTATGAACAAACTGATAACATTTTGATTAAATCTTCCATCCAAACATATTTTTAACAATAATATATTATGGATCCACACTACAAAAACTGAAAAGATAAAATATAAATTCTTGATTGGCCTTGAAACTAACTAGATTTTTTTTACATTTAAAACTCAATGGATAGTAGTGAGTCTGAAAATATCTACAAAGAATTCATTATGATATTCTGATCCGATTCAGAAGGTTAAAGTAAATGGTGAAAAACTGAAACACAGCCAGAATCCGTATTGCTTTTATCTCAGTCTTATGAAAGAAGAAAAATTTTCATAGTGAAAGTAAGTAAGCTGGGTCATAGCAGAAAAGAAAAATCTTGAATTGTAACAAGTCATACATTATAAATACAGAAATATATCATTGAACACTAACAGATTTGACAAAATATTTAGAATAGAGTATTGAATGTATAAAAGAAAGGTTATATTTATAATTAGATTATCAACACTCTTGAAATTTACAAAATAAAAAATAGTGCAATGAAAAAACAATTTAAATTGTTTATACTAATCTAATCAAATGTAAAAATCATTTTGAATGAATATTTTGCAAAATATATTTTGAGTGAGTGTAAAATTTGTTTCTTTTCATTTCTTCAGTTTATAGATATTGGATATAGTAAATCAAATACAAAAATATACTAATAATGGCAGTACTAATGGAAATAAACTAACTTTGGTAATCTTATAGTTTACAATATTTCAATGGCTCAAAATTCAAGTTTGTTAATAGAAAAAGGAGAAATGTGCAAATGCACATAAAGTGATATTGATCATTTGAATATATAATTGCCCTTGTACAATAATCCATCATGCTGTTCATGTAGACGGTTCATTTCATGGACACTCATGGCGGTTTCTTTCTCCTTAAACAGCACAACAATAACAAAGTATGTTCACTTTTATTTTCAGCAAAAATAATAGCAGATAAAACAGAACATCAGTTCAAGAAACAAGAGTAATATCTCCAAGTTGGTAATATAATGAAGACCTTTATTCTTATTACAATTAACAACTCAAGTCTTTTTCGTTCAGACAAAGAGGCGGTTAATAGGATCTGCAGTCACACTTTTACTCATATATCACAAGTAATTACAATTTAAACAGAATATTATATTAGTTCTCAATTAAAAAAAGACATTGGAAATGATTATCAAAAATGAAAACTATCAACTTAGCTGTGTAGCTAATATAACCAAAAGTTTTATTATGTCATTAATTATTAATGACATCATTAATATTTAACAGTTCACTCACTTTAATCCTATTAATAAAAGTAAATATATTTCTATACAATGCAGTGAAACTCTCTTTTAACTGTTGATATCATAAATCACTAGGGACCAATTTTATGTACCCATTTAAAAATACATTGTATTTATAATGACAATATTATTTTAGCAGTACATAACTCAAACATTATGATGACATTATTATTAAACATTATTATAACAACATTATTGCTCAAACTTAGCTAACTTCAGCAGCATAACTTGAGTATGCTTTTTCAAAGCACATTTAGTTATATGAAATGTGAGTAATTTTTATAAGTTGGTATTGGTATTATTTCTATTATTATTTCTTTTATGATTATTTTGAGAGATAATAATCACCATTTCAATATTTAAATACTAACCACACTAATAGTTCCTTAATTGATTGTAAGTGGGAAAACAATTTTCAATTTAATTCATCCTTCAGAAAAACAATTCTAAATTTAACACAAAATAGATAAAAATGTTGAGAAAAGTTCTTGTTGACTGGCTTTATTGTAATACTAATAAAAGTTAGTTATAGGAACAGTATTAATAATTTGAAATGTTTTCTAAACAATAATGGATTGGATACTATATTTTGAATGCTTCTTATTTTCTAGATTCATGTATCAGAACAGCCTCCAACCTAATTCAGATTAAAATATGAAAATATGTCCTGAATTATCTTAGTTCATCCAATTCATTTTTAATATGGCAGATAATAAAATAAAGTAGAATGCACAAATGAAATATATAAAGTAAAACTGATTCATTTAAACTCTTATCTTTACAGAGAAATATAATTTTTTCTTGTTTTTTATCTACAATTTTTAATCACCAATTTATTAAAATATATCACCTGTATTAGAAATATTACAAATAATAAAATTTATTTAAATATAGCGTCATTTTTTTCTTAATTCAAAGTAGAAATATTTTCAATTGAATATTATTCTCATATTGTTGCTAAAATAATGCAAAATACAACCATAATTTAAAAGTATTAAAATGTCCAAAAAGACACTTCATAGAAAATAATTAGAAGTTTTAAATTTAATGAGTACTTTTTAAATAGAAGCTCCCATATGTTTATTATTTTACTTGGTTGAGTAATCAGATTATTCAAGTGAGACATGCAAGTTAATTTATTTAATTTATGGAGGGGCATATGGAATAAAGATTGATAATGATACTGATTCACACTACTAAATTCTTTTTAATTCCCAATGGTTAGGCAAAACAGTTCCAGATTACTCTGATTAAGGGAATAGATTGGCAAGAAAACAGAGTTATAGGTTCAAATCCTTGGGAAGTATGTTGAATATGACAAAAGCAAGGGACAAGAACTACTTACCACTCTTGACAAAAGGAACAATTCTTTTTAAAAAATTCTGAAGTTTTAAAAAATTTTTAACTGAATGTAAGTAATTGTTATGCTCTAAGTTCCTTGTACCACGGTGATGGTCCAAAGTAGAA
>OZ038502.1:41834849-42007349 GCA_964036315.1 Acanthosepion esculentum | reverse complement strand
AAAATATAACCCTGGTTTAAAGTATTTGATGAATTGGTTCATTAATAAAATTGATTATAGAACTTACAATTTTCCCATTAGAATCATTTGATAAAAATATGAAAGAAATGAGCTGAACATGTTAATTGATCAGTTTTTCATAGTTTATTTTTAAGATGGCTACAAAATATCACTTGTTCTAATGCAAAAGAATAAATAAAATCCAGAATACTTGCAACATGTTATGTCCCAATTAATTCAATAAAAAATGGCCTATATATAGAGATCAACTACATTATATTTTTTTCAAAATTAAACTTCCAAGAAGAATTATCATAACAAGTAGAAAATTTTTTAATCCAGAAAAGATATCTAAACAAAGTTAATTTCATGGAAGTCTAGTCAGAATGCTCATAATAAAGCTAATTTCTGAGATATGATTTCCTGCCTGTGATCATCAATCATAAATTAATAGGACAGAGTCTGACTAGCTTGGGAAAAAAAATTATTAAAAATGAAAAAAAATCAATTGTTCTTCCAGGCAGATTACAAATAATGTAACTATTTCCAGTTGCTGACAGACAAACTATATATTTGCCTTTCTACTAAATTTTTAATAATTCTTTCTTCAACTTTCAAACTTATAATAAAAAGTGAAAACTCCCCTTGCTTGAGACTTAGACATCATAAGCCTAGACATGAAGCTTAAAGAGCATTTAGTTATGAAAACATTTTATTATACAAGAAAACTAAACCTATAATAAAAATTGAAAATAAAAATTGAAATTGTTTAAGGCTTGTAAATTATGCTAAGCCTAGTTGTGTGCATTTTATTAAATATTTGATATTTAGTGGCTGAACAAAATTTTCTTAAAATATTATTTTGTTAGTTGAAATCATTCTAACAATATTTAATGACTTTCTATTGGTTTCTAATTTATGAAATCGTGAGCAGTTTTACTTCTCCCTGCAAATCCAAAAATATTACCTGCTAACACTTAAAATTAAATTTTATAGATTTTTCACAAAATTTAAGACTACTTCCTCAGTTTGCTCATAATAATTTTTTTACTGCTAGATGATGCTGAACAGTGGTACTGGTGATCATGTAGCTCTGAACATTATCTTTTTACTTAGTAATTTATATAAGTATTTTAACAATCTGACTATCCTAGTGCTAGTCATCCATTATAATCAAAGATAGATAATACATTTGAAGAAAATTCTTTTTTCACTATCCAAGGAAAGCTATAGAACATGGGTGATCATGACTCTCCACAACTTTCTGTCTTTTGTAGCTGAGTAAGGTTTGTCTAGTGCCATCAGTTCTATCAACCATTTACACAAGCACATTAGGTAGGTTATCTGCTGCTTTCCACTGCCTCTCTTGCCTTCAATATGCACTGTGAGTGTTAAATTTTCCAAGCCCCTTTTCCTCATTATGTATTTAAATTGTCTCTTTATGATTCTAAGCATAAGAATACATTTTGTTTCCATTTTCCTTAAAACTTAATTGTTACTCATATGTTCAGTTCATGGTATTCTTAGCATCCTTCTGTAGAACTACATTTCTGTTGCCTCAAGTCTCTTCATCTGTGAGGAGATTGTCCAGCATTCACTACCATATAAAAGGACCAATATTACATAACAATTCAGCATTCTTTGTTTCAAATTAAATTTTCCTGTTTCTTAATACTTTGCTTAGCTTTTAGAAGGCATATTTCACTATTCCAATAAGCCTTTAAAATTCAGTGTCATATTTACCAGCATCTATTAAAATACTAGTTAGATATTTAAAATTTTGTGCTTGCTTCATTCTGATGTCCCAATCCATAGTTCACATCTTGGTCTGTTCCTTTTGTCAGTAATGATAAATTCTCCCTTACAATTGATATTTAGTCCTTTCTTCTCACTTTCTTTTACTACCATCTCTAGGAGTTCATGTAGTTTCTTTTCCATGTCTGTCATCAACACTGTGTCATTTACACTGTGTCTTGTATTGTTAAGATTGCGGCCAGCAATAATGAATCATAGTAGGAATTCTAATTTTCCCAGGATCACCTTACTATAAAGGTTGAACAAGTCAAGTGAGAAGACACATCCTTGTCTTACACCACTATTTTTGTGTATTTACTAAATTCATTTTCTATCATCAAGCAAGTTGTTCGCTCCCAGTATATGTTCTGGATTAGTCTCATATTTTTCCAAAATAAATCAAGCTTACCTAGCAGTTCAAACATACTTTATTACACATTTTTGTATAATCTATAAAACATAGGTAGACATCCTTCTGGATTCCTACATTGCTCTTTCTGATATATCATCATTCTGAGCAAAAATGTTCTCTCAAGAAGGCCACTTGCCTTAAATGCCTATTAGGACTTACTCTTCTCCAGACCTCAAGTGGAACTCATATATACTATCCATCACTAAAGATATTGGATAAATGATGGGTTCCCTCTACAGCTCCAGTAAGTACCTGACTTCTCCTGCTATGCTTTGGTTTTACAAGAACCAACTTTCCAGTGTTGATAGAATCCAAAAGCATCTATGCATCCTTGTGGGTAATGAATTATTTTTCACTGTACAATTCCTTTTCCACAGAAAGACCCACTATGCTGGTGAACCACCATCATTCCTTTTGTATTCTATTTGTGAATGGTAAGTTCCACTTGAACAGCTTTTTCCCACAAAACATTTCTTTGTTTAACCAACTTCCAAGAAAATGTTTTTCTGACCACTACAATATTAACCTATTCAAGTCTAGGATTAACTGTTGTCTTTCCCACATATCCTCAGAAACTGTGCCTCTTACACAACAAATTCCATCAGTAGCTCTCTATCTCAAGTGACTCTTGAACTTTGTATAGAGTGAACATTAGTATAAACAAAAAATATTGCATTCTTTGTTCCAGGGCCCTTAGTGAACCCACACTGTTCTTGTCCTATTTCTGGTCTAATTCTGCTATGCACTCTATTCATCAGAATTCAAATGATAAATTCCATTATGCTGCTCATTAGGCCGATTGTCCAATGTAGCTCATATTCGTCTGCACCTAGTTTCTTAGGCAGTGCGCTAGGAAAATGAATCTTACTAAGATTTTCCATTGCATCATTACTGTCATATATTTAATTTATTATTTATATAATTTTGTCATTGCCAGAATCATTTGAGGCTGCCATCTCTATCACAATCACATCTGTTCCTGTTCAAACTGAACCTTAATAAACAATCTTCTGACAGCATCAGTCGAGTATTCATCTGTTTTTCTTTTTGACTGTTTTTTGGTTTCTCTAATTGTAGAACACCACGTTTATTACTGGGTTTCTGATTTTCCATTGATTGGATAAATGTGAATTAAAACTTAAATTTTCTATGTCATTTTTTTTATCTTGTTCTCTAAATTTAATTATTAATGAGATTATACATAAATTAATATTTGTATGGAAGGAAAGACCAATATGCACTTCAAAGAAATGACAGAATCTGAGTTTGACTAAAGTGATCAATTACATTTGGTCACACTCAATACTTACATTTTCATTTCCTTTAGTTCTAAAACAAATAAGAAAATTTTGCAAATGCAGCTTAAAGTTAACCTGAGAAAGTTTGTAATGTAAATACTTTTATCACAGTAATATCATGGAGTGTTTAAGAACTAAATAAACTATTAAGATGTAAGGTCTTTGCCTTGATTTAATATATAAGTTTTCCTTCTTTTGTATGTATATCTGGAGTGAGGATGCCAACATTTCATAAAGACTATTTTTCAACTCAATATCTATGCTAATCGCACCACTATTTACTCCTGTCTTAATGGTAAGTTTGATAGGTTCCGTAAGGTCAAATTACAGCTGATCTCAAAAGTGACCTTCAATCTATTATTAACTGGGACAAGAAATGGCTTGTTAATTTAATGCCTCTAAAGCAAAATTGCTCTCTTTTAATCGCCTTAAAGAACATTTTCTTCATTTTTACTTTCCACCAGCATGGCTGATGCTAATTTCCAGATGAGTAACTCTTTGTACCTTCTCAGGCTAACAATTTCCATGAACATGAAGTGAAATAATTATATTAAATCAATTACTAGGTTTGCTGCTAGGAAAATTGGTCACACTGTGTCATGCTAGGTAACTTTTCTTGTCAGAATCTATCTTGCACCTTTATAAATCTACCATTCATCCATCCATTGAATATTGTTGCCATATCTGATCTGGTACTTCTGCTGTATATTTAGAGATTCTTGACAAAATCCAAAGAAGAATCTGCAATGTTATTGGTCCTGACCTGGCTTCTTGTCTTCAGTCACTTTCCCATTACTGCAATGTAGTTTCCCTGTATCTTTTTTATAAATATTTTCATGGTAATTCTCCTGATGAGCTTTCCTCTTTGGTACCTCAACTTTACAAATTTAAGTTTAGTACTAGATTGACAGCTAGTTCTCATCATTTTGTCTGTTGAAATTGATAAATGTAACCATAAGTTCTATGCTAATAGTTTCTTCTCTCATACTTCTCACTTGTGGAACTCTCTTCTTACTTATTGCTTTCTTTGTCAATTATGATCTTCAAAAATTTAAATGCTATATCAGCTGTCATCTTCTGTCTCCTTGAAACCTGTTCTTTTATTATCCTCTCCTCAATAATGTTTTCTCATTTTCTTTCACTCTCAGTAACCCCATGCATTTTAGTGGCTTTATCACTTTGGAATAAGATGGTTAAAAAAATGATTGGCTCTGAAAAGCACATATAGGCATTTTTCTTGGATTATACTAATGAACATATATCAAAGAAACTGAGCATTCCTTTCCAGTTGACATTCTGCTGATGTTTGTTGCCATATGCACATAAAGGAAACAAAAACAGAACAAGTCAAACTAATAAAATTAGTAGTGTGCCCATGTCAAAATATCAATTTGGATTAGAGACAATCAGTTGACATGAAAGCCAACAGAAATGTTCTCTTGTTAAATAGGACAACACAAAACAGATAGCCAATAGTATTGAGATTCTATCCTAGAAACATATCTATTTAGATTAGTTATTCAATATAACCACTTGAAAGTGAACTCTTCAAATTAATCCTTTTCATATTTTCCTGGTTGTAGGCATATTAGAATACTGTTGCAAGTGATGAAAAAATAAAGTTTCATCAATTTACTTCCAGATAACAAAATTAGAAAACATCAAATTTTGACTGGTACTGCTTTTCATGTTAATTTAATTTACTTTTTATTGCAACTACTCAAACTGTTATTCTATAACCATTAATAAACTGTGCAAATCAGAAATAGAAAAAAGCTTTCAATGAGACTTGAACTAATGGTTTATAATGCTTCATCTAATTCAAGATATTATTACTAATATTGCCATTGTATGCAAACAAAAAAAAAATAACATCAAACATGATGACACTGAGAAATCAGAAAAAAAGAGATAAGTTTACCTTGAGTGGTTCTTGAGCTTTGTCTTGGTTGAAAATTTAATTTAAAAAAATAGCTGAAAATGCTTCAGTAAATAAAAATTCAAGATAAAAATATTAGAATCACTGCACATTATAATACAAACTAGATTGTATCTTTCCAAGACTTTGCAAATATCTGTAGGTTTTGTGCTTCTTTTGAACATTAACATGTTCGCCAACAAGAATGTTTACTTTTTCAGTGAGCAATCATTCTCAACTGGCAATAGGAGAACAATTAATAAGCAATGAAAGACAAGTAATGAGAAAATAAGGCATTTCCTATTAGATAATATGCAGAAAACAAGATTTATTAAAAAAATAATATTCTCATCCAATTAGGAAGTAGATTTCCTTAATGCTAGTTAAGAGAAAAATTAACTCTTCCTTTTGCCAATTTCAAATATGTATAAAGCTGAACTATTTTGCTTCCTTGCCAACTCAACTGATGTACTTTTGGCATGTTATTGCCAGTAGCCAAACATATTTATATGTCAGGAATCAGTTGGTGATTACTCAAGTGAAACAATTATCTGCCTCAAAGGTATAAAGTATTTGTATTTTAAAATGAGGTATTATTCCAAACCAGCAATTTTATTTCATTTTATCATATTGTAAACATAGTTTTAAATTCTAACATTAAGTCTTTTTATTCTATACAGTTTTTCAGATTACTATCTTTGTTTTCAACAACATGTTTCTTCCAATATGTTCTGCAGGTGTTCAAATGTAAATCAATAAATTCATAATTATTAGCTGAATTTTGGTTTTAAATTTTGACTGTGTAATGTGTGTTTTATGTGATTAATTGGTTCAATATATTGATAAGGGAGGATATTATGTTGAAAATGTATTACTTTCAGCTCCTCAACAAGGATGCTATGGTTTAACAAGTTTAAAGAACTGAGCATGAAAGAATGAAAAAACCTGTTTATTTTCATCAGGGAATCAGATTTACATTTACCTCTGATATGAAAGGCCTTAACAGCAAAAATATACTTTTATTAAAATTCCTGCAAAATAAATAAGTTAATCAAGATTATTTCATATCTTCTCATCTTACACTCTTTTATAAAATTATCCTTCAGCTTAACCATAACAAGATTTTTAATTCACAAAATTTGGTCAACTACTCAGAAAAATGAAAAATGCACTTAAATGATTAAAATTTGTAAAATGCCAAAACAATTCGAAATCTTTAGTACAATTTCATAATTTCATTGATATAAACAAAAAACAAAATGCAGAAATCAAAATCAATCACAATAATAAAAGAAATTTGTTTCAAAATAAAGAGGATTTTTCTGGAGAGATATTTGGACATAATATAATTATAATCATGTTCCAAACAAAAATTTTAGAGGATTTGGTCAGGGTTTTAAGTCATAAAAATCCATACAAATGATAGACTTTTGTTTGCTTCCCTTACTAATTGTCAAATTTCTTATAATCACAAATTTAAAAAAAAACACTAATGATCATCAATAACTAATTCTAAGTAAATTTATTGTCAATAATTAAGAAATCTCAATCCTGAAAAATTTTCTTGTAAATATATTAAAAAGTATTTATTAATCCTGTTTATTAAATACCCCAATCAAATCCTATAAATGTCACCATATCTAAGACTTATTTAAAGTCAACTGCATAAAATACATGACATGTTACAAGGTGATTAAATAATGCTATTCAGAAGAAAATATCAATTATAATTTTTGATTGTAAATTTTAAGCAAAAAATTTAAAAACTTTGAATGGAGCAACAGTTGGATTTTAACGTCTTAAAATTAAAGATCATGTATGTTTATCTATACTGGTGTGTGTAAAACACTATTACAAAACAATAAGCAAAAAGTTCTCAATTAATAAAACATAACAATCACACATTACTTTTCTTAATTGTTTTGATAAATGCGTTTTATCAAAGTGATGACATTCATAAACAGGCATATTTTCATATTTCCAAACAAGCAAAATTTCCGTGAACATTGTGTCTATACAAAAAATATCAAAAGACTAAATTTTGTTGTAATTTGAAGCTATTTACTCTTTCATTCACGATATTGTTCATTAATAAAATCCTCTGAAACATTGTAACTGGCATTTTATCATTTTTAACTTTCTATTCTTGACATTCACAGATGAACATGTAAGAAAAATGAAACACTTCCAAATCTCTTTAAATGTTATATGCAACTTAAAAAACTGTCCTGTAAAAGTTTCTTTTCAAATATAACAACCACAGCACCAAAACACAAAATGAAATATTCTGAATCTAATTCAATTCAATCAAAGAATAATGTCTGCTTTATTTTTATATGAAAACTAGCAGTATAACTCGTCTTCAACCAGGTGTTTTATTACTTTGAAATTTTGCTGTTCAATTCAAGTAGTTTAAGTTTAAAGTCAACAAAAACTCACCTGAAAATCAATATTAGTAACAATAATTGGGTGCAACTGAGGCACATCCCCAAATGGGGGGGGGGGTAACAATTTGAATGTGTGGTGGCCCTGAAAAGGGACATTTTTGCATTCTCAATCTTGCAAGGAAGGAACCTCTTCCATGGACCATTACAGTGGAAGGAGAGAATTGGGGGGGGGGGGATGTTTTTTCAGGATGTAGATGCATTTTCTATTGTTATTCAATGTGCTGGAAATGATGCCAATTCAAGGGGGAGACAATGTGGTTGAAGATGGCCTGTGGAAGGATAGATAGAAGCATTGATTAGCATAAGGAAGATGAGTGTTTAAATGAAAGCATGGAAACTCACTCTAAGCAGCAACCCATGTAGAGTTCATGAATCCTGCAGCACCTCATTGTAGACGACATTGCGTGTTTTTGCTCAGGGAGCATGTATAATCAGGTTTGTGCTACTGAATCACACCCACAGAGCATGAGCTAGGATTGGAAGGTTATGTGTGAAAAAGTAATATTAGAAAATATATTAGGCGAATGAAACTGAGAGAACATGAAAAAACAAAACTTAATAAATGGACACAAATTTTTTTCAATTTTTCACCTTCAAGGTTGTAATTTTTTCCAGCCAATTTGGACTCAAAACTGGAACTGGAAAATTATCTATCAAACAAAAAAATTTCAAAATCGGAGGAAAACTGTGGAAACGCATAAACAACATTCAATCACACATACATACACACACACACATTTTGAGAATTATAGATAGAGATTATATGAGTCAATTCAAGATGGACTTTTTTGCATAACTTTTGAAAATTATAATTGTTAAAAAAAATCAGAAAATAAATATTTATATTATTTTAAAATTTCCCAAGATAATGAAGAATTGGATTAACCCAGACTCCAAACAGTACAAGGATGATATTTTATACAAATTTTGTTCAACTGTAAAAATGCTAGAATATGAAACACTTGACTTTACATACAAGTTTTATTGCATGGAAAATAAAAAAAGTCCTATATTTTAAAATCAATATTTTCTTCCAAAGCATAACTTCATTCTAAATTGGAAGTCATGATAACATCTTTTAAACCTTTAAATCTGTAATCCCAGTAATACTATAGCTATTTTATAACTTACTATAATTCTTGCATGTGTTATTAATATTTAAAATAGTTATAAAACCTGGTGAAGAGTAGTAGTATTGTTTTTTAACAGCTAAAATTTTAGCAAAATGATATATAGTCCAACAACATAAAACCAAGTGTACCACAACCCTAGCCAATTACAGCTTATTCCAGATTTTTTTTAAGAATAGTAAGTCAGTTGATATTAACTGTACAGCCAAAATAAACATACACCACTATTAGCTGACCACTTATTTTTCAACAAGATATAGGTCAACTTAATCCTAACCAACGTCTCAAACCAAATAAAAATTACATGCCCACATAAACTATGACTCAATCACTCTAAGTCTACTCACATAAGCAAATGGTGTTTACTGGAAGTTTAATCATACTACAAGTCTTTCTACAATGACTATATGCTATCAAGAACTTATCTAGATTCAAGTAGAACAGAGGCCACCAAACTACAGCCCCGTGGGTCCGGATCCAGCACCCTCACCCAATGTAAGTTCATCTAGCTTACCATTTCACTGTGCCACAAATGAGCTTATATATAAAGTTATTTATATGGAATTATCAATAGATTGTAGTTAAACTTACTATGTAGAAAAATAAATGTAAGTAAAATGCCAGAATTTAGCCATCTGACAGTAATATAAGTTTTAGGAAAATCAGTGAAATAAAAAATTTAGCAACTTTTGATATCCAAGCATTTTTGTGTAAGTGCTTGCAATGGAGTTTCTAAGAAAAGCAATTATGAAAAGCAGCAATTATGTTTTAACTTGCATTGCCGTGTTTAAACCGGTTTGAAGAGTGCCATATATAAAAAGGACTGACTTCAGCGAATCATGTCATATTTTGCTTGAACTTATAAAATCTAAAGTATGTAAAGTCAGCACATGTAATGAGGTTGACTGATGAACATTTGAAAGCATTTCTCTTGGTTGGATGTAGCAATACCAAAACAAATATTAATTATATCTTAAAAGGTAAACGCCAGTTTCACAAATCTCACTAACCATTTGTGCTGCATAGTTTGTGAGATTCGGATATGTGCGCACTTGGTGTAATGTAACTATTTTATTGCTATTATCCCCTTCTTGGATAACTTTTTAGTAAATAAACGTTTGTTTCTCTTTATTTTTGTGCATTCATTGTATTGTATTGAACAAAATGGTTATCTGTCCTGCACACATCATTCTCTCAGTTATCTGGCTCTCTGTGAAAAATGTTTGGTGACCCCTGAAGTAGAACAAGATATAAAATTCATCTCAAAGAAATTAATCTCTTAACTAATGTTTTTAAAGTTAAAACTGTTCTCTAATAAAACCACACCCTTAACAGAAGTATCATGGACTATATATAAATAATATAGGAGGCATGGTGGGGTAGTGGATAGCAGCTTGGATTGAGGAATTGGAGAGCTGAGTTTGAATACCAGTCAAATCCATTACATTCACTTACATACTAATATCCTTGGGAGAGGTATTAATCCTCTTCTCCCACCAGCTATGGGTAAATAGCAGGACAAAATGGGTTCTGTAGCCTTGGATGGCAACTGGTCTAGAAGGACAACTCTGAATTCATAACCTGCGGAGGGCCGTTTGGGGACCTTGTGGCATGTAGTGCACCAGGTCTCTGTATTCAGCTCTTCAAAAGAGTGGTTGGTTCTGCACAAAGCCTTTACCACTATAATCAAATCATATGTTCTGGTGTCTGGGCTGTCAGTTCCTAGGAACTGAGCTGCTTGACCCTCATATGTTGAATATGACGAGAGATTTCACCATATAAATAATAAACCTCTAGTATGACAAATTCAAATCCCTATCTTCAAGTGCCTCTTTCTATGGAATCTGTTTCATTACTCAGGCCATTAAGTTAAAATGAACAAAAAGCCAATCAAATTCAATATCAATATTTACTTATCTATACCACTGAATTTCAGAAGTAAAAAACTGACAGATAGAAAAGAAACCTCTGCCCTAGTCTGAATTAAAAACTGATTTTAAGTAGATACCGCCACAGATCCACAATACAGATTCATGATACCCAAGGTTTAAAATGAAGTTTTAAACATGAAATTTAAGTTAATAGATTCAATTTAATACAAAATACTTTGCTGTATTTCAAAACTAATTTAAATTGACTGGAAGAAAAATTTTTTGGCTAAAATTTCTGTGTTATTTTTATGCCATCAAAAATGAAAATTGATATTATTAGTTTTTCACATGTGCATCTTTAAATACATTTTAACCATTTGTATAGAAATATTATTGTTGTATTCAGTTCTTTCAAAGTAGAGATTTTTTACTTCCAGGCCTTATGAACATCTTGAACAGTTCACCATTGTCAAAAAAAAAAAAAAAAAGAGACACTGTCATTTGATTTTGACAGTGCAAGGGAGATAACTAAAATAGTAATTACATAGATTAAACACTTTTCTGTCATCAGAAAAGTCAATTATATAAAAATAGATGAAATGTCTATCGCTGTATATTGAGACATAGTAAAACTCAGAAGTTTATTTTCAACATGTTCAGAAATGTTTGAACTATCATCTATAATACAATGATTAAAAAATGGCTTAAAACAAATGAATTCTTTAAGTCTTAATGAAAACAATCCTTCATCAGATCCTATAAACAGGTACTACAAATTCACAAACAAAGAGCTTTACCAAATAACAAAGCACATATCACTTGAGGACTTCTAACAGCAACAACAAAAAAAATGGGTAGCACATGTAATTAAAATGGAAAATAATGATATATGCAGGAATTTAATTTGAGAACAATATTTTACAAGTTCACATTCTCACTACTTTTTCTATCCTCACTCCAACCTCTTTTTAATTTCAAAACCGGCTCCCAAAACCTTAATTCTTATCAGAGATAAGAATATATTTTCTGACTAACGAGAGAGCTGCAATATATAAAAAGGAATTCCACCACCATTATTCTTTCCATGGTGCCATAAAGTCTGGGGGAAACCTCACAACTTGTTCACAGCTGGTTTTGAAAGTAATGAAAACAGGTTGGAACCTGTTTTCATTACTTTCAAAACCAGTTCCCAGAGCCCTGATTCTTATCAAAGATAAGAATGTGTTTTCTAACCAATAGAGGGGCCAGGAAATTTGTACAACGATTTTGGAGGGAAAAGTCCCCAATCCTTCTGAGCCTCCCAAATCTACATAAATTTGGAGAATCTACACCTATTTGGCAGTGAGAATTCAGCCCACCGCCTGTAAGGTCGACAATAAGGAGCTCCAGTCAACTTCAGAACCACTTTCCACCACAAAAGAAATTCCTGTTGGGCTGGGAAGACAGACCATCAGCCCACTACTGAAAACCAATTGAAAGCTGCATCTCTTCACCACTCCTGTTGTGCCCACTGGACTTCTGTCGTCGACCTATGAACTTGTTGGGATTGCTATGAAATCACTTTGTAATCAGAAGGTTTTTTGTTTAAGATGATAAGTGTGAAAGCATGTTCTTCATATTAATCACAACAATATTAAGCATAGACATACAAGTTGAATAAATCTCAAGGCAAAATTGAACAAGAAACAACGGTAGTCATGAATTTAATTAGAAAACATTGTATACAATTAATACAATTTGAAAAAGCTTGTGTTTGGGTTATATGAAAATTGACGAAGTGTGAATTAAGTATCTTACAGTTCAGGAATGTTCAATTGTTGAAGAAATGTTCAAAGAGAATAAGAAAGGAAAATTTATCAAAAAGGTAATTTAGGTAGTAAATATGCGAGATTAAAGTAGGATGTGTTTTTCTTATTCTTCCAGAGTTGTTTACCTTAGACTGTCTTTTGTTTGTCTTTTGTTGAAATTACAATTTCTATTTAGTAGTGTGAATGAACACTTTTTAAGAAAGTTGTAATGGACTTAGAGAGAGAATGATGTTGGTGGTTGAGTCAGCAGTTGACTCGCTAAAAGTTTCTTAAGTCAAAATAGTGAGACGCGTGGATTTGTGTGGCATCTCTCTGAAGCTAAGTTACTGACTGGTGAATTGGACTGAAATTTGTCCTTTTATTTGTTTTGGGAAACCAAAGTAGGCTCCAGTGAGCTTGGCAGTAAAATAGATTTTTGAAAATTGATACACATTTTGGTGTTGTCTCAACCAATAAAATGTCGAGATTTGCAATGTGAAGTATTGATTGGTTAAAACTGATTCAGATGGAAGAGTGTATTTTTTATGGGGGTGAGTAGAAAATATGGACGATTCTATAAACTCACCCAACTGCAAGATACCTATATCTACCAACAATTTTCCTACTCTACAAGAACTGTGAGTGTTTCTAAACCTTGAACAAAATTCTACTCGCTTAAAGAACTTTTTAGGCACTCAGAGAAATATTTTGAGCAAGCCTTTTTTTCTGTTATGAACATTTTCTCTTCCCTTAAAGGACATTTTCCCTTTCTTTCACTCCTAATTGTCTTTATCCCTTTACGCTTTTTTTCTGTATATGTAAATAAACATTTATTTGTTCGCACCTAAAACAGAGAGTTTGTCCACTCTAATCTTGGTGTTTTTTGCTCACGCTTTGTTGCAATTTTTTAACTTCAACCATTTGATGTGGGAAAGCCGGGACAAACTTTCCCTGCACTTTGCTCAAAATAGTGTGTGCTGCTAAGTACAACATATTTGTTCTTTTCAGAAGACTCTGGTGCTCGGTGTGTGCATTAAAGTAGAAGAATTTGTTTGGGATATACTTTGTTTTTTTTCTTTAAGTTATAGTGGGTTAGCTAATCTGTATAGTTTATAAATACAAATAAAACTGACCCTCTACTATTTTTACAATATCAAATGTAATAAAGACAACAACAAGAGAAATAATCAAGTAGAAGAAATTGTTCAACAATAAATATTTTTTATAAACAACAAATACATAATATATGGTGCTAAAGTTGTTAAAACACTTTAGAGTTCTTTGGTGTGTGATACTGAAAGAATTTAAGTTGCTGAACTGTATGCGTGAAAATGAGGTGTAGTTAAGTATATTTGTTGTTATAGGAAAATTAAACAATTGTTTTTTTTGGTATTAAATAGAAAAAAAAAGTATTGTTCTTGACGCACTGATTTTTAAAGAGATGTCACTCTTTTACCGGAGATGTTTGTTGTGGAATAGAATATTTGGTGGGAGTGGGCGTTCTTTCACAAGCTGGATTTATGTTAATTTTAGTAATTAAAGTTAAGCCTGGAATTGGTTGACAAGGTTCATTGTCATGTTGAAGAATTTGGTTTGTCTCCTTTGTTGTTGAGTCGATCTCCAATGAAGTCAAGTGAACAAGTTGAATATTTTAAGTGCCCACTGACTAAGTCGCGTCGAAGTTTCATTTTTATTAGTTCTCTTGGTGACGTGGGTGGATCATGAGCATGTTTACATTTTGTGACATCAACTAGGTCAAAATTTGGGTCGGTACCTTCAGATGTAGTTGACGACACTGAATTAATATTTTTCAACCAATCAGAATGCATCAGTTGTTATACTTGGTTGGGAGCCTCTATGTGTTTAACTTGCACAAGATTTGAGATTTTTAAAAAATATAGGAATCTGATTCTACAGTGAACAGTTGTTTTGGTGGTTCTCTTTCCTTATCTAGATATTTTTTGCAGAGTTTGGGGAATTTTGTAATTAGTATCAGACAGTATATACACCTTTCGAAATGCCCATGCAAAAAACTACATACCGGGCATGATACTAAACAGCACGAGTGACCAGGGTATGACTTCTAACTACTCTGGTAGTAACGTAAACATTGATTTACTACACATCATTGTGGGGATTTTGTAAGCAATCTGGGATTGCAAACGAAATATTTGATGCAGATTATTTCCACAATGCAGAGAATAAATCACTAAGTTCAGACTCGAACATTGGGAGCAGAAAGAAATGCCGAAAACTCGGTTCGCAGGTACTATCTCACAAATCACAATGTACGCAAACAGTCAGAAAAATAACTCACTCTCCAACAAACGCGGTAGCCAAAATACCCAAATTCACCGATTTAAGAACACCAACTGCTTTTATCGGCCGAGCATTTTTTCCATACATTGACAGCTGGGAGAGGGCACTCAATTTTTGCATATCAAAATACTTTTATAGCAACTCCTGCGACGGACTTGTTTTTTAATTTAAATATTCCGTTTTCAGCATGTCATGCGGAATACGTGCTCTTTTTTTGGCCTATGCCTGAGTGTATTAAGACAAGCAAGTGTTAATCGACGTGTGAACGGTTAAGTTTTTGATTTTATTTTCTAAAAACTCTTTTCAATTTTTCAGTTTTTACTCTTCAGTTCATTTGTTCATATATTTGTGCATTTTTGTTCTTTTCTCTTTTTGTTTATTTCCCTTCTTGTATTTTTTCCCTCCCCACAGTTTTTGTTTGCATTACATTTTTCGTATTTATTTGAATTATTTATTTGAATTTGTCTTTGGTTGCCCATGTTCTTCTTTCGTTTTTTATTTGGTTTGTTCTTGATATTGTTTTTAGTTGTTAAAATAATTTAAAAAAGAAAAGAAAAAAGAAACAACTGGTTATTTGTTCAGTCATGGCAGTCATTTCAGCCACCATGAGTGAGAACAACTAAAACACCGCCCTTTAATAAAATTTCAGAAAATGTACTTGTTTGTTGAAGAAATTATTAAAATTTTGATTTAAGCCCATTAAGTCAAAGAACTTATAAATATATAAGTTTAATTGTAAACTTACACTCAATTTGTCTATTCCTTTCTCTGGCGGGTTAGGTTATTTACTTAAATTAAAATTTATGCATTGTCTCTAAGTTCCCTTTTGTAAATATTCAGAAAATGTACTTGCTCATTGAAAGCAAGTTTAAAATTTTTTATTAAATTTGCTCATAGTATTCTGTATTCCCTAAAGCCTCTTGAATCATAGAATTTCTGGCTGGTATTGTTTCCTCATTCTAGGCCCACAAAGCTGAAAGAACTTTGGGCTTCAAATGTGTGATTAATTTGATTTACTCTTAAAAATATTGTTTTATATTTTTCCCAGGTAGAATTGGTTTTAATTGGATTAATTCATCCATATCTTACTCTATGCTAGCTATCTTGTGGGTGATAAAATAGGATTTTGTTTCTGCAACAAACTGAAGTTTATTACATCTTTGTTTGAGGGGAAAGTGTTGGTGATAGAATCGTCCATATTTTCTACTCACCCCTGAGATAAAATACACTCTTCCATCAGAATCAGTTTTAACCAACCAACACCTCACATTGCAAATCTCGACTTTTTATTGGTTGAGACAACACCAAAATGTGTAACAATTGTCGAAAACCTATTTTTGTGCCCAGTTCCCTGGAGCCTATTTTGGATTCCAAAAATAAATAAAAAGGACAATTTCGACCCAATTCACCAGTCAGTCACGTAGCTTTAGAGAGATGCCACACGAATCCACGTGTGTCACTATTTTGACTTAAGAAACTTTTGGCGCGTCAACTACTGACTCAAACACCAACATTATTCTCTCAAAATTCACTTACAACTTTCTAAGAAAAGTGTTCTTACACACTACTAAAATAGAAATTGTATTTAACAAAAGATAAACACAAGACTATCCAAGATAAGCAACTCTAGAAAATGAAGACATTTATACTCTACTTTAATCACGTACACAAACTACACAAATTTCTGTATAAGTAATATTTTCCATTTTACTCTATTTGACCAGTTCTTTAACACATGAACAATTTTGAACTGTAAATCAATAGGACACCCAATTTATACATGGTCAATTCTTGCATTATCAAACCATAAGTTTTCTTATTGTATATTAATTGTACATAAATGTCTGTTGTTTTTATTGAAACCTAAATTACCGTTGTTTCTTATTCAATTGCCTTGTGATTGATTCATTTTGAATGCCTATATTCTATATTGTTGTGGATTAATATGGTGAACATGCCCGTAAACTAACCATCTTAATATTAAAACCTTCTGATAACAAATTCAAACTCATAGCAATCCCAACATTGGAATTTAATTTGAGAACAATATTCACATTCTCACTATTTTTCTATCCTCACTCCAACCTCTCTTTTTATTTTCAAAATCGGCTCCCAAAGCCTTCATTCTTATCAGAGATAAGAACATATTTTCTGACTAACGAGAGAGCTGCAATATATAAAAAGGAATTCCACCACCATTATTCTTTCCATGGTGCCATAAAGTCTGGGGGAAACCTCACAGATTGTTCACTCCGACCAGTTTACATTACTTTCAAAACCAGTTCCCAGAGCCCTGATTCTTATCAAAGATAAGAATGTGTTTTCTAACCAATAGAGGGGCCAGGAAATTTGTACAACGATTTTGGAGGGAAAAGTCCCCAATCCTTCTGAGCCTCCCAAATTTACATAAATTTGGAGAATCTACACCTATTTGGCAGTGAGAATTCAGCCCACCGCCTGTAAGGTCGACAATAAGGAGCTCCAGTCAACTTCAGAACCACTTTCAACCACAAAAGAAATTCCTGTTGGGCTGCGAAGACAGACCATCAGCCCACTACTGAAAACCAATTGAAAGCTGCATCTCTTCACCACTCCTTCTGTTGTGCCCACTGGATTTCTGTCGGCGACCTACAAACTCACTCAACTGCAAGATTCCTATATCTACCAACAATTTTCCTACTCTACAAGAACTGTGAGTGTTTCTAAATCTTAACAAAATTTTACTTGCTTAAAGAACTTTTTAGGTGCTTAGAGAAATATTTTGAGCAAGCCTTTTTTCCTGTTATGAACATTTTCTCTTCCCTTAAAGGACATTTTCTCTTTTCTCTTTCTCTCACTCCTAATTGTCTTTATCCCTTTACCCTTTCTTCTGTATATGTAAATAAACACTTTCTTCTTTTATTGTTACACACCGAGCAAGAGTTTTTTCTTTATTCGTACGTGCCTAAAAGAGAGTTTGTCCGCTCTAATCTTGCTGTTCTTTACTTGCATTTTGTCGCAATTTTTTAACCTCAACCTAATTTTTCAACCTCAGCCCTTGGATGCGGGAAAGCTGGGACAGATTTCACAGCATATAATCATAATGCCAACTTTACACACAACCTCAAACAAAATGTTTGCAAGGAAACTCCCATCAATACTAGAAAGAATTATAACAGTGGAATTAACAAATCTAATTTCCAGTCGAATCCATTACATTCACTGACGTGCTAATATCCTTGGGAAAGGTATGAATCCTCTTCTCTCCTCCCCTCAACTATGGATAAATAGCAGGACAGACTGGGTTCTATAGCCTTGGATGGGCACTGGTCTACTGCAGAAAGAAATGGCAATCTACTGCGGGAAAAATCTGCCTTGTCAGTCATGTATCGAAAGATACATGATTGCCTAAGTGCGTATCATACATGGCACATAACTGACTGAATTTCCTGAAAAACTTTTAAGAAAAAGATTTTATAAATTTCATCTGACAGTAATGCTGTTTAGTTAGTGCTGAATGTTTCTAGTATGGAAAAGACTAATTTCACCATTACCATTAATATATAACATCCCTAATTATTCAAGAGTGAGTAAAATGTTATTTGCCAATTTGAGAGGAGTAGAACATTTTTACTGGAAAAATTACATATGTGCCTTATATATATATATTTTTTTTTTTCAAACATAAGTTGTTTTGTGTATAAGAATTTAATTTTGTATTACATTTATATGAATTTGCATTACTTACATTCAGATTAACATAACCCATTTTTCTCTTTATTATCACAATATTTCAACCATTGTGATAATAACAAAGATGAGAACATTAGTCCAAATGTAAATAATATAAATAATAATAACTGTTTATCCTAGAAATTCAAACAGAAATTGTAATTATTAGTGTTGGAGATGCAATCTTCCAAAGGGCACAAGAATTCATATATATTTTTTTTTTACCAAAAATAAGGTATTGTCTAAAGTTTGAAAAATTTAATATCTTGGTCCTGAAGTGCTACCAAGTTTTGTGATTCCTATCAGATTAATTTTATTAAAAATTTTCAAGATCTATATCCCTCATATATTGTTATAAACCGTCCTACACATGATGTCACTTCTAGTTTATGCATGTAGCTCTTGCCTTCAATCTGTTCTGTGAATATCAAATTTTCAAAGTTCTCTTTTCTCATTAAATGACCTTGAAATTTCAACTAACTCTTCCTGATGTTAAATGTGTCCTTTTTGTTTCCATTTTCTCTGAAATCTCATTGTTGTTCACATGTTCAATCTATAGTACTCTCAGCCTCCTTCTGTAGAAGCAGATTTCTATTGCTTCAAGTTTCTTCTTCATCTGTGAGGAGATTGCCCAGCGTTCATTGCTATATAGAAGGACTGATATCACGTAACAGTTCAGCACTGTTTCTTTTAGCTTTTCTTTAGCTTTTAGAAATAAACTTTCCCTATCCCAATGCATCTTCAGGTTTCAGTGTTGCACTTTTTTTTTCCTGTTAAAACACTTCCCAGATATTTAAATTTTTGTACTGGTTTGATTTCTGGTATCTCCAATTTGTACTTTTCATGTTGGGCTGTTCCGTTTGCTAACAACAATGTATTCTTTCTTGTTTGATGAATTGATGTTTAGTCCTTTCTTTTCACTTTCCTTCATTACCTTCTGTAGAAATTCTTGTAGTTTCCTTTTTGTTTCTGATATCAACATTGTGTCATCTGCATATCTAATGTTGTTAAGATTGTGACCATCAATAATGAATCCTGGTAGGATTTCTAATTCTCTCAGAATCACCTCACTGTTTAAACTGGGGTTCCCATCTTAGTTATAATGTTTAAGCCTTCCAACCTTCTTCCAGGGCTTGTTGTATTCAGTAACATTTTCACAATTTCAAACTGAACCCTTTATTTAATCAATGGTAGTAAACTGTTTTCATTTCACCTAACATGTTAGATGATTATCTCATATTAGTTGAGTCTTCTAAGTTAATTAACCCTTGTGATGTCAATTCTGCTTGTTTGACTTAACCATATATACAGGGGTTGGACAAAATAATTGAAACACTTGTTAAATTCAAAGAAAATTTATTTAATATGGAGTTGGTCCTCCTTCAGCCTCACATACAGCTTTAATACATCTAGGAATGGAATCATACAGCTTCCTGACTTCATCCAAAGGAATTTTCAGCCATTCTTCCATTAACACATGCTCCAGCTCTTTAAGACACGATGGTGGAGGATAGTGGCTCCTAACTTGTCGCTCCAAAATGCACCACAAATTTCAATAATATTGCTATCTGGAGATTGGGGAGGCCACTCCATGTGTTCTAGCTCACTTTTATGCTCTTCATACCAATTCTTAACCCCTTGAGCGGTATGTATTGGGGCATTATCGTCTTGGAAGATGCAGTCACCATCAGGGCTAAAGTCTGGGCCATTGAATGAACATGATCTCCCGAAATGTTCAGGTAATCTTTACTGTTGATTCTTCTATGCAGGGCAACTATTGGACCGAGACATTTCCATGATATGGCTTCCCAAACTATCACTGATCCACCTATATGCTTCACTGTTGGAAGAAGGCAGTCAGGGTTGTAAGTTTCTTTGGGCTGCCTCCACACAAACTCGCCCTGAAGTTGGGAAAAGAGAAAACTGAACTTGTCTGAGAATATGACTTGCTTCCATTGGTTTGCAGACCAGGCATTGTGATCTCTGCACCACTTCAACCTCTTCTGAATGTTGCGAGTGGAGAGTAGAGGTTTCCTTATGGTGGCTCTTCCATGATATCCAGCCTTATGGAGCTCATGATGAACAGTTTAACTAGAAACTGGACTATTCAGATGGTTATTCAACTCAGCAGTCACTTTGGCCGCAGTAGTCCAATGATTTTTTGCCACATTGCATTTCAATGCATGTCGGTCGCTGTCAGTAAGTTTGCAAGTCCGGCCCAAATTGCTTCAGCTACTCGAGGTTTTGCCCTGTTTCTAGAATTGCGTCATAGTTCTTGATATGGTAGCTTTTGAAAAACCAAACAGTTCAGCAACCTTAGGAATCGAGGCTCCTGCTATGTGAGTTCCAACAATTTGCCCTTTTTCGAACTCGGAGAGGTCACACATTTAGTTTAAATTTTACTAAATTCTAAAAGTAAATAAGACAAAGACAGTAAATTAGATAAATAAACGTATTTACAATAGATATAACCTGCAATTACGAAGTTTTAGTTAAAGTTCTTAATATAGTAGGTCTTTGAAATATAGGAGTGGAATTTGCACCTGTTCCAATTATTTTGTCCAACCCCTGTATGAATTTCACTGCCTGACACATGGACAGATCTCATGACCACCAGATAAACTACATACACTTTATTGTTTATAGCCTCTAAGCCAGTACATAGCAACCTTATTATAGCAACCAAAGCAAGGACACCAGGTTGAATAAATCAGTGTATAATTTGTGATGATGGAAAGTAGCCAGATGGCATTACCATTTACCCTTTTAAAATGAGGAAGTCGTTGAATTGGGATGCGACTTGTGTGGATACATTTTTGACCGGTAATTTGATTAGATCCGCAGCGGAGGACACAGAGATAAAAAAATAATTAAATATTCTTCTCTTGCTGATAGATTTCTTTTTACTCCTGTGGCAGTGGAGACTTCTGGGGTTATTGGCCCTCTTTCGATGGCGTTCCTTCAGAGGATTGCTGTGATGGTGTCTCAATTAAGGGACAAGCCACGTGAAACGTAGTGGCTCTTGCAGTGTGTCTCACTGACGATGGTGCAAGGTAATGTTTTCTCCATCATTGCGGCTGGCAGAGGATAGCAAAAAAACAAATCATTTTGTTTATAGTTACTTTATTTCTCATCTTATACACTCTTCCATGTTGATGAAAGTCCTATTGGCAAATCCTTAATTAATATGAAACATTTATAAAGAAAGAATACTAACAAACAGATGGAGTGATATGCAAATGCAGAGAAATTCATATTTTTAAGATTTAAATTTAAGGTAGAATAATTTTCTGATTTGCAAAATTTTAATAAATTATGAAAGATTCATTTTTTATTTTTAGTTTCCATAAAAATGTTGTCTTTAAAAAGTTTCAACTAATTTATTGAAACTGATTGATATTATATACTTTTTGAGAAGCACTAGTTAAATCTACAAAACTAAATATGAATAGTCAGGGATGCATCTTCAGCTTTTGGAATAAAAAACATGTTAACATTTTAGCTCTCTTTATTTTATATATGTGTATGTGTATCTGGTTTACAAGTAACGTACCATTGCCTATCATCAATCAAATATTAATTGTTACTAATGAAATGTAAACAACGAACAGCAATTCCTGATTAAATACTTGACTTTATCTAGTTTATCCAATATGAATATTCTATCATAAATATAATTTTTACTTGATTAAAGATGATTATACTATTTCTAGAATACATCACTTGATGAGTTGTATGACAACAATGTCACCATCAATTTCTATCACTGACATCAAGTAGAATTTATTGCTATAAATCCTATATATTGAGTGAATTAAGCCCAATATGCTTCAAATATCCAACGAAGATAAAGCCATAGAATCTGTACTTAAAATTTTATCAAAGTTCTCTTAATTCTTTCAAAAATACAAATATTTGAGACAAGGGTTTGAAGTGCAAAAACTTTTGTTGGTCAAAATAGTTTCATCATAAAATTATAATTATTGAAATGTTTTGTGAGTTTTAATTTTAACATGATGCTATTTCTGACCCTATGGCATATAAAAAATAAAAACTATGACAATCATATGTTAGTGACAAATATGAATGACAGGAATAATTCTGCAACATCTTTATAGTTAATGCATAATTGATTAACCTTTATCACACTACATGTGACTTCATTTGGTGTGCAAAAACTTTATCTCTGATCCATGAATTAGAATTTATTTGAATTTCATAGTTGTGTTGTCATATCCTGCTATGAAAACAGAAAACACATTTGAGCGAAATTAACAATAAGGTTACTGCAATTGAGAAGCCTTGAAAAAGAATGCAGTGAGTAAAGAAGTAATATTAACAATATAGAGTGCTAAAGGTCAATAAATGAGAGCAATTAATGTTATTAATATTCTAGCATTTAATTACAGCATCCATAGAACATCACAAAAATAAATGCCACAAATTTAAATGTAAAATTTAAAGGGAAATTAACCAATATTTTTTCATGTTACAAACAGAAAGAAAATTATGTTACTAAAAATAGGTATTATTTACATTTGCACTAATGTACACATCTTTGTTGTTGTTATGACAATGTTTCAACTGTTGTGCCCTCTGGTCTTCTTCAGGTGTCTGTCAATCTGTGTAACCTTCAAAGAATTTCAAGCCAAACCCTTTATTTAATCTATAAGGATAGATGGTGCTCATTCTGTTGTCCATGTCTAGAGATATATTTTTTCTTACTTCATACATAATTTCTGTAAAGTAAATGTGCAGAACAATTGGTCTAGTGATTTATCTCTTCTTGTCCATAACTTTAAGGTTACTGGCAACAATACATCGCGTATTATCTTTTGATATATATTTGTTAACAAAAGACATAAACATTTCTTTCTTAAACATAAATTATCTTTACATTATATTTTTTATGTCTTTTCCTTTGGCTTGTGGCCATTTGTATAAGAATATGCTTTTCACTTAAAGATTCTTGGCATATCTCATTTCATTCTTATCAGGATAAAACTAGAAATTGTTAGTTTTATTCATTACAAGTATTTCAAATTAATCAATTTTGATAGTATGTTTTAATTGTGACACTAATTAAAATTAATTGCTTGAGGCAACTGGCAAATGATCCCATCTTGGAAAGATAATATTTATGATTTATTAGAGTTGACTGATTGTTTTATACAGCTTATCAATCATTAGTGGGTTATTTAAAGTCAAAACACATTTCAGATTGTAAGAATAGTTGTTTTTTTTGCAAGTGATTATTGTATTAACAATTTTTTTAGAATAACAATGTTTTTTCCAGATACAAGTCGTACTATTTAACCCATAGCTGGGAGAGGAGATAGATTCATACCCTTCCCAAGCGTATTTGTGCATAAGTGAATGTAATGAACCCAACTGGAAGTTGAACTCAGCTCTCCAATTTCTCATTCCAAGCCACTATCCACTACACTACCTGCACATCCTAATTTATTAGAGAACATCTTTGAATGTTTGTAGTGATTCTTCCTTATCTTATATTATATTATTGTTCAATCCCTAGGCAGCATAGTACTCTGGAGTAATAAGTGAGCAGTATGAAGTAAGAAAAAATAATATATCTCTAGACATGGGCAACAGAATGAGAACCATCTATCCTCATAGATTAAATAAAGGGTTTGGCTTGAAAGATTACACAAATTGACATATCTGAAGAAGACCAGAGGGCACAACAGTTGAAACATTGTGAAAACAAAAACAAAGATGACTACATTAGTCCAAATGTAAATAATACCTATTTTTAGTAACATATTTTTCTTTCTGTTTGTAACATGAAAAAATATTGGTTAATTTCCCTTTAAATTTTGCAATTAAATTTGTAACATTTATTTTTATAATGTTCTATGAATGGTGTAAATAAATTCTAGAATATTAATAACATTAATTGCTCTCATCCAGGGGCTGGATATTATTTATTGAAGGAAAATCAAGCAATAAAAGAGTATCAATATTGTAGATATAGTATTAGAATACCGAGGATATTATTTTTTTTTTCTTAATCATTTCATCCAAACCAAGGTGATAGAGTCACTAAGATGCAAGGGCTTACTGAGAGTGAAAGAAATGTTAATGAGGAGAAAGGAGAATAAAAGAACAGGATTCAGAAGGACAGAAGATGGAAACTGATGCTGCAATTTTTAAAGATTGTAGGTGATAGAAGAAGCCAGAAGAGTGTTCCATATGCAATAAGTACAAGAGAGGAAGCTATTAGAATAGAACTTATGCTTACATCTAGCTATTTCAACAGTAAAACGATGAGAACTAGTAGCCAATCTTAAATTCATAAGGTCAAAGTACCAAGAAGAAAAGTTCATCAGAACAATTGCAGTGAAAATATAGAAAAATTCAGGGAAGCTATGTCACAGTAGTGAGAAATTAACTGAAGTTGAGATGCCACTTCAAGACTGATATTACAATTAGAAGAAATTAGACATTTAATATCAATAACATTTTTAATATACTTTACTATAAAATTTTTCAAATAAATTAACTCAAATTTAGTAGATATTTACTAGTTTTATACAAGATACATTTGTTAATTAACTAATGAAGATTGAACTTATTAGAAATGTCTGTCTATATTTCTAAGATGAGGTATTGTAACTATTAACACTATTTACATTGTTTGGAATGTTGTCCTCATCTTTGTTGTCATATTCACATTTCAGCTGTTGTATGCTCCGGCCTTTTTCAGATGACTGAAATTTCAAACTGAACTCTTTATTTCCTCCACCAGGGTAGATTGTTCTAGTTACATGTACCATGCTTCTTCTAGATAAAGGAAAATAACTGAAACTGAGATATCTGGAAGAGGCATGGCACATGGAACTAGAATGATCTACCCCAGTGGACGAAATAGAGGGTTTGGATTGAAATTCCAATCACCTGAAGAGGCTGAGGCATACAATAGCTGAAAGGAATATGACAACAAAAATGAAGACAACAGTCTGAACAATGCAAACAGAGTAAATCATTAGAAATGGTATATGGAATTAGTCTGCTGGCAGATGCATCCAAACAAAGTTATTAATTGTTGGATAGCCAGACCGAATGCCACAAAACCAGACAATTATACTTATAGTTATTCAGACAGAATTAAACTTTTTTTCAATATTACTGTGCTTGTGTAAAAATAAGATTAAATTAAAATAAATTTTGTAGACAATAGGTGTGGATTGGTCATTGTGTGCTATAATTTTGTTAAGGTATAAAATGAATTTCTATGTTTTTCTAGTGATGGATCAGAAATACTTAAAAATATTAACCTATTAATTATAGATGACAAGGATTTCCATTATTGCAGTTAATGGGTTCACAAATGAAACAATAATTCTATAAATACTTACTAAAAATAAACAAACATTTAATTAAATCTATTCTTATGGCTTTAAAACTAATGCATCACATAGAAAACTTAATGACTTACATTTTACAATATATCCATAAATTATACAAACTTTTCACCAATTATAGTTTATCTATATTTAACAAACTTTAATTAAATATAAATTAAAGAAAGAAATTCATTAAGGAAATTATTATTTGTTTATTTGAATAGGTTATCATAATTATCAAAATTCCTTTCCTTGACATTTACTTGTTTCTACCTAAGGTAAGGACGTAATGTTATTTTTTGGTTAAATATGAATCTTAAATATTTTAATTTATTCAGTAGAGAACAACTTTATCATGCTACTGCAGGTAACTCCAATTACCGAAAAATAAAATATTGCAGTCAGTGTGTAAATTACTCTTGAGTAGTTTGTAACGTGTTTATTTGTCATATCTCAATTGTGTCTCTGTATTTGGGCAGAGTGCGCTCAAGGGCAGCTCCATCAATGGACAGAGTCTCAACTGAGAAAAATTATACTGAAAAGTGCCAGCCCTGGGGAACAGCTGCCTGAGGCCGCGCCCTCTCATTGCACTAGAGAGAGGGATCGGTGCTTGCAATGAGGCCAGCACAACTAACGGTTGCTGGGGCTCAGGGAATTTTTGTTCCTAGCCCAGGTGTACGTGCTCGGGCTTCCCACATTAAACCGACTGTATCACAATGCGACTTCGTAAAGGGTCAAGTAAATACCAAATATTATAGTTGCATTACCATGACCTGCTATGACAACAGCAAAAATGATCTTGATTGAAATCAAAAAGCATGCCATTGCAGCTGAGGAGCAACTATATACAGTGAAAGGAAATGTAATATCTGTAAATAATGCAGTGTCAAAGGTTGAAAATGCTTAAATGTATTTGGTTATATTCTTACAACAAATAAACAGAAAATAACATTTATAAACAAAATTTAAAAATAATTTCTCATTGTTCATTCAGAAACATCACAAAATATAAAAAAATATATAAAATTACAGCCCAGATAGAGTGGATTTATTTTTTTTAATAGTGCAAAAAACATGTTAAATATTTATCAAAAAGTGTAAATTTTATTTATTGTAATCCCCCATGTAAGTAATACACTTTGTTTTTCCACTTTCATATAATAATAGTTACTATTTTTCTTTCTTGTACTTACAGACTGTGTTATGGTTTCAGTTTTTTATTCATGAATATTATCAGAATAAAATATTTACAAAATCACACTAAACATACAATGTTTATTATTTTTATTGGTGTTTAATAAAATTCAGTACTCAGTTTTATTTCAGTATCTCCCATTTTGCAATGAACTGTTCTTTTTGCAAACCTTTATCTTGAATATTACAAGATGCACCTATTTATGAGAGAGTCTTCTTGTGCAAAGTGTGTTTTTTGAAGAACAAAAATAAAATTGGTAACCCTACACAAAAACAAAAAAAATGCTTAAAACTCATTAAAAGATTCCTTTAATGAAAGGAAGAATATCAAAATCAAATAAATTAGCTTAAGTGAATTTGATTTCAGTGTCTCAGTTTGGAAGTAGAGTTCTAGTCAAAAGAAAAGGCTTATGGATTTCAAATTCAACAAACATGTAAACTGATATTTCATTATTTAATAAAAGATGATACATCAAATTGATATCAATTTACAATATAAAGCTATATCAGTTTTCTGAGACAAACAGCTGAGTAAATAAACATATGTCATCAAACAAATGAGATTTAATATCTTTATTCAATTATGAAAATTTTCTTTTTTGTAACTACTTTCCATTTTCATCACCTAACATCAGTTTGTTAAATAGATTTTTGTCAGATTAAACTGTCCTGCATATAGTCAACATTTTCAGTCACAAGCAACACCTTTTACAGACAAGTCACAAAGAATACAAATCTGAAGCCTGCAGAAGATAATTAATAAATAACCATTATGCAAGGGTTAGTGCTAAATTTCCAAAGTAGAATAGAAAAGTAGATAGATGTATATTTTATCACAGGATTGTACAATAAAATATCCTGAAACAAAGTCAAGGACTGAAAAAAATGGATTGGTTATCACATTGTATTATTTAATACAATGTAAATAATCGTCCTACTGTAGGTATAAACAAAAGAGTTCAATTGAGAAAAGAAAAACTGTATAAAACTAAAACCATTAGAAAGAAGAAAAAAATAATAATATAAAATTATTTGTGTGCACTCTATAAAACTCAAGATATTTTTACTAAGTGAGTGTAAATATTGTGTTTGCAAAAAAAATAATAATTTGCATTAGAAAATTGTTAAGTGAAAAAATATTTTAATTTTAAAAATCCACTAAAAATCAACATTTTCATAAAATTTTCAGTGCTAATATTAAAAGGAATTTTAAAATTTAAAATATATTTTTTTCAAAGAAGCTCCTATTTGAAATTTTATTACAAAAAAAAACAAAGGGTTCACACAATGCTGCAAAGTGAATAATGCTCAAACACCAAGTGCTGGAGGAAGACTAAGGATGTGTAAAATGGCAAAGGGTGTTTACGCATGTACAGAGAAATCAGCATTGCATCGTAACTGTCAAGTCTAACTATATATGTATGTGTGTATTTACATTATTTACATTCAAACTATTGACCTCATCTTTGTTGTTATTATCACAATGTTTTGGCCCTCCAGTCTCCATCAGGTGCTTGTCAACCAGGTAATTCAGAGAATTTTTAATTGAAACCTTTATTTAATCTATGGGGTTAGATTGTTCCCATTCCACACTATATCTACAAATATCTCAGCTTCTTATGTAGTACTGCTCACCCTTATTTCCACTGAGTTTACGTCTGCCCTACTAAGACAAATGTATGCGTGTGTTATTGCAGCCAAGCTTTTAGTGTGGTTTATAAATTAGTGTGATTTATAAATCACTGATAATCATAATATGGAGTTTCAGAAAGGTAGGATATGCAATTAGATAGAGAAACATTCTGAATACCAGAAATAACTGATTATGAAAAAAATAAACTTGAATATATAATCCATTCTTTCAGGCAGTATACCAAGAATTTGTTTATTTCTCACAGAGTCAGTTTTATAACAGGTTGAGTCACAAAATTGCCACATAGAAAATTATATAATCCAAATGTTTTTCACAAACAAAAATTTAAATTCTCTCCATAAAATCCACCATTAATTAATAGCATTGCAAAATGACTCATTCATATACAAGAGCTTTCCACTCTCTCCTATACTTTATAGAAAACAATACTAAAAATAATATTTGTGTATGTTATTTTGAAACAATAAAATTCAGAATACCCTGACAGAAAATAAAATTACAACACTAAATAAATGTTTTAATTTACTCAAAATTAAATACACAGGTAATAGAGCATAACAAGAGTAAATAGTCATATCTACAGATCTATATGTGGACAGGTATCAAAATAATGAGTGCATCAACAGTACTCAGACCTTATACTAATGTACTATATATCCTGTTATATCTCGTGCAAGATATAATAAACAAAGTAAACCCGAGTGTAGGTTCAATAATAACTTTATAATCAGATGTAGTACAGAGACAGAGTCAACAGTATGCTAACCTCAATAGGTGTTACAAACGAAGTCGCTCCTACAAAGGAAGTCGCTGCTACAAAGGAAGTCGCTCACGATCACCTGCTGTGGTCGCACTTTATCGGCAAACCGTCCGTCCATTATCGTGAATGGGGAAGTTGGGTTATACCATCACAACACCTCCCCACAAAGCTGAAATTCTCACTTTTGAAAATTTCTGCTTCTAATATCGTCTTCTTTTTGGATCCGGGCTAAAACACTCCACTGGTTTTCTTTCCCGTGTGCTCCTTCTTTTAGTCGTCACAATTAGATCCTTTTTTGGCGAAGATAATTTTCGCTTTTCAGCTCGATACTGCGATACCGGTTCATATACACTATTAGGCAGTGTCATGTTAAAAGCATCGCATAACACTTCCATCGGAATTTCTTCTTCGCTTCTTTCACTTTCTTCACCATATCGTGGTCTAATCTGATTGATGTGTCTTTTACACGTAAATTTTTTACTTTTAATCGTGTAGATCACTTTACCAATCCTTTTTTGGATTATGCCATCCATCCAATAGCTTTTTCCACTTTGAAAATTTTTGAAAAAAACTTTGTCTCCTGAAGTGTACTTTTTTATGTTGACTTTTTCCTCTTTCTTAGCAACTTTTTTGTTTTGATAGGGTAACAATCTATCGAAAATTGATCTAATTTTCCTTGCGAACATAATTTCCGCCGGTGACATTTTCGCATTGTTGTTCTCATTAGGAGTTACCCTATATATTGCTAAGAACTTCTGAATAGTTCTTTCTTCCGTGTCCATACCTTGATTTTTACGTAAAGCACGTTTAAAAGTGTCAACTTGACCGTTCGACCTGGGATGACACACTGGTGTAGTTATGTGTTCAATGTCTAAGGCAGTACAGAAATTCTTAAACTCCATACTTGTGAACGCCGTACCATTGTCGCTAACTAGTGTCCTGGGAACCCCGAAACGACTGAAAATTTCATCCAATGCACTGATGGTGTTCCTAGATGCTTGCACTTGACTACCTCAGGCCATTTCGATAAAGAGTCCACCAATATCAAATAATAGTACCCATTAATTGGTCCAGCATAGTCTATATGTAGACGTGCCCACGGCAAATCCGTTTTCAGCCAAGGATTCATTTTGACCGGAGGTGCCCTTGCAGCTAATTGACAACCTCTACATAGTCTTACAAAAACTTCCATATCCTTGTCCATTCCTGGCCAGTATACGTAACCACGCATGAGTGATTTCATCCGAGACATTCCAGGATGACCGGTATGAAATTCTTTCAGTATATCTGTACGTAGAGATTTAGGTATAACAATTCTATCTGCATACATCAATGTGTTGTCGCAAATTGAGAAAGGTGAAATCTGAGTTCCCTTTTTCTGTTTTTTGTTCCATCTCGTCTGGCTCTTTAAATTCACAATATAGTGATCTTTTTCCGCTTCTATTTTTATTTGGTCCAAAGTTACCGGCAATTCCCTGACTGTATTCAACAAGAGACCTGATATTTCTTTTTCCTCAGTTAATGCTGCTATAACCGTCTCTTCTAAAATTTCTTCCTTTTTTGGAATTAGCCTTGACAGTCCATCCGCATGCCCATGTTCTTTAGATTTGACGTATTCCATCCTAAAATGGTAATTAAGCAGGGTTACACCCCATCGCCGTAAACGATTAGCTGTATGCGTAGGAATGCCTTTTTTACCTCCAAATATTGTAAGTAACGGTTTATGGTCCGTTTGAAGTAAAAAGCGATGGTATTTTTTAACCCCGAACACAATCGACAAAGCCTCCTTCTCGATCTGGCTATAATTTTTTTCAGCCGGAAGAAGAGTCCTCGACGCGTGCGCGATCAGTTTAGTAGTGCCATCTTCATATTTGTGTAGCAGAGCATCCCCCACTCCGTATAAACTTGCGTCAGTTGCCAGGATGATCTCTTTCTCAGGATCATAATGTGCTAAGGCGAGATCTGAGAGTAGGCATTTTTTTATTTTCTGAAAAGCCGTCTCGCAATCTTTCGACCAAAACCATTTCTTGCCTTTTTTCAACAATTCGTTAAGGGGGGCTCTTAAATCATACATTTTAGGTATGTAGATTGCATAATATTGGGCCAACCCCAGAAACGATTGTAGTTTCGCAACTGTGTCGGGTGCAGGCATGTTCTTAATTGCATCGGCTCTCTGTGGGTCCGGTTTCCTGCCTTCACTGTCTATCACCTGTCCGAGGTGTGTAATTCTTTCCATGAAGAATTTACACTTCTCGTGGCTTAATTTAAAGCCAAACTCTTCTAGTCTTTTAAATATCGCTCTGATGTGCGTTTTATGTTCTTGAACATTCTTACTTTTGACTAGAATGTCATCTAAATAGGCGGTACCAAACTCAAGGCCTGCCAGCATAGTGTCCATTACCTGTTGGAACAAAGCTGGGGCGACCTTTAATCCGAAAGGAAGCCTATTTAGCTTATAAATACCTTTATGTGTATTTATACACAAATATTTTGAGCATTCGTCACTCACTTTAATCTGCAAGTATGCGTCAGACAAGTCGATTTTTGAAAAAATCTTACCACCATTCAACTTTGAAAAAATATCTTCTGGTGAAGGTAGTGGATAACTGTGATTTTTAAGGCAATCGTTTAACCCTGTTGAAAAATCTGCGCACACTCTTATTTTTCCGTTTTTCTTCTTAACGTAGACTGTGGGCGAGGCCCAATCAGCATGGTCAACCTTAGATATCACTCCAATTTTTTCTAGCCTTTCCAATTCCTTATTAATTGTGTCTAAGGAGGAAAAAGGTACGTTCCTCTTAGGTTTAAAAATTGGTTTCACATTTTCCTTGAGTTCAAATTTGTCTTCCGTCTTAGTACATAAACCCAAACCCTCAGAAAAAACTCTGGGATATTCTTCTTTTAATTCATTCATGAATTTTTCATTTTTTATACTTTTTTGTTTTTCTGCACTGTTTATTACATTGCAAAATGAATTAATCGGGAGTTCAAACAAATCAAAAAGTACTATCCAGTCTATTCCAAAAAGACATGAATTAATTCCTTGGATTACATACACTTTCGTTTTTGCAGTCTTGCCACATAACGAAATATTGCACTTTAATTCTCCCATAAAGTTTAATTTTTTCCCTGAAACCCCTCTAGCGGTTTTTTTGGTTTCAGATAATTTTGGTCTTCCGATATTTTTCCATGTTTGTTCATCAATAATGCTTATGTCTGAACCAGAATCCAATAGAAAAGTAATTGTATGATTATTCATACATACGTCTACGTATTTTCTATTTTTACCGTTCTGAATTTCTTTTTCTGATAATACCAGACTTACATCTTGTAATTTCCTTTTCTGGCAAACGGAAAATTTATGCCCTTTCTTTCCGCATGATTGGCAGAATTTATTTCTGTACCAACATACATCTTTGGCATGATTATTTTTTCCACACGTTTCACATTTTTCTGTCTTTTTGACTTTTGGGGTTTTTTGAGTTTTTACGTGTCGAACAAAAGCAACACTTTTTTCCTCAATTTGTGTATTATCCCTTTTTACGTTTATGAGACGTTGGCATTCTTCGGTGACCCTTTGTAATGTTATGTTCGAGTCTTGCTCGACCATTATTAATATTCTCGACCTAATCTCTTTATATTTAGGATCAGTTAGTCCTTGAAGAAAAATTAGGCACTTGAATACATCTTTGGAAATTTCTTCTAACTTGAATTGTTCAACCAGAGAGTTCACGGTTCCCGCGTATGACAGAAAATCCTCGTTATCTGTTTTAACGATGTTTAGACACCTGTATCGCGTGTGAAACAGACTATGTCTTTCGTCAAATATTTTTGACAGAATACTTATAGTTTCTTCAAACGAAACTTCTTCTGGTTTTCTGGGCAATATCAAGTTTGAGTACTTCGTGTTCTCGTTTGTCCCTAGTTTCTGGACTAGTAATGTTACTCGTTCCTCATCCGACCAATGTTGACATCTCTTGGTAAATATAGTTTCGAAACATTTAAAGTATGCTGGAAATGTAATGCCCGAATCAGGTTCATATATAAATTCGGATAATGAATTTGCTATTCCTTCGGCAGAAAAAACAGTGTTTTTTCTTTCTCCAGTCGACTGTTTCAGAATTTTTTCGAGACTTTTTTGCTGTTGTAATATTTGTTGTTGTAACTCTTGGTGCTGTAGTTGTTGCTGTTGTTGTAACTCTAGGTGCTGTTGTTGTTGCAAGCTTGTACACAGCATTTTAGTCATTTCGACTAATTGCTCCATTTTTTTTTTTACGGTTAACAGACAATTTACAGTCGTAATATTTTTACAACCCATACTTATTACTTGAATAACGAATTATTAGACCGGCTCGCATTTGAGTCACAGTTTAAAATATACTTTTCAAATCACAATTGAACAGTAAAAATTTTCTTACTTTTCAAAAAGTTTCCTTTTGCCTTGTGACTCCGCTTTCGAAATCCTATTCGGCGTCAACTGATATATATATATATATTTTTTTTTTTTCCAAGTAAGTACGTTGCCAGCAAAGTTTTTTTTTTTTTTTTTTTGGTGAAGTTCATTCCACAATCTTTCGTCGCCAGCTGTTTTAGACACTGGCAATTTTTTTTATGATTTAACGTGAAATTTGTTTCTTCGAATCCTTCGTCGCCAGCTGTTATATCTCGTGCAAGATATAATAAACAAAGTAAACCCGAGTGTAGGTTCAATAATAACTTTATAATCAGATATAGTACAGAGACAGAGTCGAGAGTATGCTAACCTCAATAGGTGTTACAAACGAAGTCGCTCCTACAAAGGAAGTCGCTGCTACAAAGGAAGTCGCTCACGATCACCTGCTGTGGTCGCACTTTATCGGCAAACCGTCCGTCCATTATCGTGAATGGGGAAGTTGGGTTATACCATCACAACATATCCTCTTTGGGTATTAACACAAGCCTATACACACACATACATATGATCATACAGATGGCAAATACGATCATGCAATGTATAATTTCATGACAAGCAACTTTTGATATAATACAGCAAGAGTTGTAGGTGGACTAATTGAAAGAGTCAGGTGTCATCCCATCATGCCCACCACATATTCAATGGGGAACACATCTGATACTCATGCCAACCAGGAGATTTGCCAAACATTTTACAGAGTTGATCATTTTGGTGAATTTTATTCTGCTTGAATAGCATATCACTTTCCTGTTACAGGAATGGCAGCAGAACAGGCTGGACAATGTTCTGGACATACATGGTGCTGTTCCTTCCATAAACATCAAATACAGGCGTGATTTGTAACATGGTATCCTACAGCATGATGCCAGGAGTTGGGCTGGTATATTATGGGAACATACATTCTGGAAGATGATACTACCCAGGTCTAGATCACAGACACAAATGACCATCACTTGCATGAAGGCAGAAGATTCTCAGAGTTCTGCTTTAAGTAAATGATCTTATTGGTCCATGTTGACAGTACCAAGGACACATTTGTTTTGATCTGTCCTATGGATAATGTTAGCGATCTGTCACTGCTGCACTTACAATGCATCAATATTAGTGAGCATTTGTACTGCATGGTGGTCCAGGAGTATAGGAATGTTCATTTGACCGCTGTCTCCAACAATGAAGCACCACCATGCACATCACATTCAATATACACAACAATTCACCAAAATGTCCATAAACCCTTTCAAGTTCTAATTGGACAAAAGGATCTCAGCTGAAGGACTGATCAGATTCTGGATAAAATTATCCGTCAGTATTGGGTGGGGTTTTATGCTGAATTCAGTATGAATATTAACTTAGTATCAGCAGCAGTAGGACAATATAAATAGGGATTTTTAACAGTAATCATTTATTTAGCACCAAATATGTTCCTATACATTCATCCCTCTGTATTCCAATTATATAAGGAGGAAGTTCCATTCAAACTGCATGCTTTGAGGAATAGATTTCCATATAGATGCTTCCCCAAATATTACAATCTTAACCTCTTAAAATCAAGTTAATTATTATCTATCCTCCATATGCTCATAATATTCACATCCTACTTCCTCCTCCTATCCCTCATTCAGTAAACCTCTACTTTGAGTGGCTTTTGAGACATGTAATGAGAGAAGATTAATAAAAAATAAAAAAATAAAAAATGAAACATTCTTGTAAGTTTCTTTTCAAGATTGGAGCATGTAAACTCTTATAGCCCAAATTTCCAAACACTAGAAAGTCTATCTTTTACAAGAAAAATAATTTTTTTTCAATACATATAACAAATTGCCATTGTAACATTTAATATGTTAGAATGTACAGACATGGGTATTTTGGTTGAAATAAACCTGAATAGTATAAAAAAAAAAAAAGAAAGCTGACTCAACATTTCATAGTTTTTAAATAACAGACATGAGAATAATGTCAGTGTAATGACTGACAGACAAAACTAATTAAAAAACAATTTCCTTCTTTTATCACCTTTAACTAATAGGCAAAAATGGCATCTTATTCATATCCTTACAAAGAAACAAATTTTCATGATCTTTTGAATACCTGGAGAGTTTTGAAATTATTATCATTTTCCATATTTACAAAAAATATCTGCCATTAAGCAACTCATTCCAGTTCAACCTCTTTAATCTGACACCATTGGGACCAGAGCACTGACAGACCAAAGGAAATGCTGGAGAACAGAAATCACCCCGTAAAAAAATCAAAAAAAATCCTATGTAAACAGTCTCACCAGCGCATTCTATATATATATATACACACACACACACACAACCCCTGACAAGTGGATGGAGTGATTCCCGAAGAGTCCATCTACAAAACTCTAGAGTCAGGATGCTGATGGTAACATCAATCAGCTAAGTGACAAACCTTTTACTTGTATTAATTCTTTTATATATATATATATATATATATATATTATATATATATATATATAATTATTTATTTTAAAATTATAACATAAATGTTATAAAATCACTACAAAAATAGCCATTTTGTTTCAACAAAGCTTAAGACAGGAAATAAAACAATCATTAATGCTTCCAAACAAAGTTTTTTATTGTTTCCTGCAATACAAAGGCTAAAAAAAATGTCTAAAACCAAAAAATAATATATACTTACTATTTTGAATGAGTAAACATGCAACTATATATAAGAAATGAAGAAAACCACATCACCAAAACATTCTGCTGCTACAGAAAGTTATGTAATCATTGCAGAAATATTGCTTCATACCAAGGAAAGAAAATTATAACCAAACTAGCAGGTCTTTCATTACTGGGAATTTTTACCGATCAATTGGAGCAGTTTAAGTTTAAAGTCAGCCCACCTGAAAATCAATATTAGTAACAACAATTGGGTGCAAGTGAGGCACATCCACAAATGGGGGGGGTATGGGTTAACAATTTGAAGTGGGGGCTGAAAGGGTTGTTTTTGCATTCTCAATCTTGTTTCAGCCTCACGCATAGCAGAATTTGAAGAGGCGTTTCTCCTCAGCTGTTGAGTCATTTGATCAGCAGTTTTAGCGTCACGTGCAGCAGCAGTGGAAGAAGTATTTCTCTTCAGCTGTCGAGTCCTTTGATCATCGTTTTCTACCTCACACGCAGAAGCGTTCAGGTATGCTCTTCTGGAAAGCCGATGGTTTCATTGATCTTTAGACTCAGTGGCTCTGATTGAAGCATTACAAGAGGCATTTTGAAACAGGCAAACTGAATGTTCTTAAGATGATTCGTTATCTCTTATTCGCATAGTGGACCTGGCAGCAGCAGTTTTGCAACCTAGGCAGGTTCTCTTTCTTTGGTGGCATGTCTTAGGCAAGTATGAATTGTCAAATAGAATTTTAAAAAAAGCAAGCTTACTTATTACTACGGTGAATGCAATGCAAAAACTGGCGGGACAATAAAAGAATTTAAATTGGGAATGGCTATAAATGACAATGAAAGTAACACCTTAAAACTGTACTAGTAGGCTATATGCAACAGAAAAGGTAACCTCACTTGAGAGAGATTGAATGCTTGGCCAAGAGAAGGAGAATGTGTAATTTGGAATCAAAACCGAAATTATCTATCAAACAAAAAAATTTCATGAAAGTTGGATGAAAACTGTGGAAATGCATAAACCACATCCGATCACACACACACACACACACACACACATTTTGAGAATTATAGATATAGATAATATTAGTGTAATAATTTAAAGTATTTATTTTTATTAAAGTTTTTATGAAAGATATGTATCCAAGAACAGATAGTAAATTAGTAAAACGTTGCTGAGAGTTATAATGGACAGGAAGTAGCGAAGAGCCTTTGTCACCAACAATTTAGGCTCAAAATCAGTACTGAAGAATTATCTATGAAACAAAAAAATTCATCAAAATCGGATAAAAACTGTGGAAACAGATAAACAATATCCAATCACATACACCCATACACACACGCATCTTGAGAATTGTAGATATATAGATTGAACAAACTATTTTCTCTCATTTTTTTTTAAATTACTCTAAATGGAACATAAAGAAAATATTTGTTTATGTCAGGAATTACAATTAAACAGAAACACTTTTATGACATTTGCCATTTTATAAATCAGTTAATTCTTTCAATACTAATTTTATCCAAATGTGTTATTTAGCAGACATAATGTAATCCAAAAATGCAAATCTGATACATTATCTTATAGGCAAAAATATTTAAAAAAAAAAAAATGAAAATGTAAGGTAAATAAATCTGACAAAATTGCATAATAATGAAATTAATGATATTCTAAAATATTAGGAGTGCTAAGTTAAATGTTATAATTATTTAAAGGCCTAGAACATTAGGAGTTATTAAATCAGGTAAAAAAATTACAACAGACGTTTTTAATGGATGTGGAATACTTTTGTTTTTTTCTGCTACATGACTGACATTAGATTCTTTGAAGGGTTAACACAGACTTACACAATAAAAAGATCGTTATTAACAAACAATATAACTATTTACATTTGTTAGAAATTATCCTGTTTGTTGTTTTTCAAAAACTGAAAAATATATTGTATTTCTTTCTTTTAAGAAACAGAAAATATAACAAAATTCATAGTAAACAAGAGTATTTCATATAACTTTTTTTACTGATATTAATGCAGAGGAAGAAGAGGTGAATTCATAACTTTCCTGGCAGTATTTGCACTTAAGTGAATATAACAAACCCAACTGGTACTGAAATTAGAACTTGGCTCTCAGATTTCCAATTCCAAGCCATTATCCATTACACCATGCTTACATCCAACCTTGTAGCACCTAGTATTCCCAAGTGTTCACTCATATAGATATTGACCAGGCTCAACATCGCTTAACTTCAGTGAGTGTACAAGAACCAGTGTTTCAATGTGATATGGCCATAAGCCAAGTGTACAAGACAGAAACGCATATCTTATTCTAGATCTCTTTAGAACAGATTCTTTACTAAGTAGAATATTTTATTGTAACAAAGACGTTTCATTTGTAGCTTTCTAAAAAGTTTTTTCTAACATTTTACAAACTTGAAAGGAGTTTGATTCTTGACCTCAGGGAAGATATAGAAGAGATGTGTCCATGGATAAACATTGAAGAATTCTTTAACAAAATAAAAATATCAAGTGAAAATAGTAATCAAATAAGGTGCTTCCTAACTTTATGACTGTAAGATTAACAGACCTTTTAAAGCAATATATATATATATATATATATATATATATATATATAAAGCATTAATGAGGAACTGGAACAAACATCTTTACTGCTACAGTGCTTATTGTGAGTTATTCTAATTTTGTTGTTCATAGAAAGGAGAAAATAGATTATTGGGTTTTGCTGTTGATGTACTTGAGACATTGAGGTTTGTTTTCCTTCTGTGAATAGTTGATAGCAATCTCTGTAAGAGAAGTCGACCAACCTTTAGAGAATCAAAAAGAAACTGCAATGAACAGGAAAATGATCTATTTCTACTCTGTGGGTAAACTGAGTTTTCTTAGCAACAACAAAGATATTTTTAAGAGACCTCATCTTGAAACTATGTATTACTTTAAACAATGAAGAAATTTAAAAGTATAAAGTAATACAAACAATTCTTATCCCAATGTTCTCATCATGAATATAAAGATTAATAATATTATATATATATATATATATACATATATATATATATATATATATATATATATATATATAAAAATTCTGTCATACCCTCTAAAATACTCTCTACATTGACTGATCAAAACCAAATTTTGGAGAGAAGTGCTAACAGGTAAGGGGGTACAAAGTACAATTGATTTTACTAGGGTGCATAGCTTAGTACAATAAATTTTCATTAATTTTTCCAAATAAAATGAATGAAAATTTTTAAAAAATGATCACATTGTAAAATTGAATGAAATGTAGACTTTGCAAATCTTGACAAAAAATGTTAGCGATTAATTCAACAATTTTAAATAGAGTGTGGATTTCAACATGCATCAGTGCATTGCAAAAAAATTTTAGTGTAGGAAAAAGCAATAAAATAAGTAGAAGCAAACTAATAGATTTTTAAATTCTATACCAAAATATATTTTTTTCTCTATAATTTTATTACTATCATTATTAAAAACACATTTACTATTCCATACATGTTATCACATATTGGTGTCACAACTTGCTGCATTAAGCTTCATTTGATTTAATTTTTCAAAATTAATGACTCTTAAAAATATTGATACAATCTACTTCTTAAAACATACGTAATTGTCTTTTCTCATATGTCAATCCACTGATGCTGATTCATGTAAGTCAAAAGTTTGGGACAACACAGCATGAATTTTGAACAATTTATTCACACACACAAGAACATTTGTGAAAGGATATTTGTACATTAAAAGAAAAGATCATTTGTGAAAATTTATAATGAAGAAGGACTGGGAGGTTATTGCCCTTTGGGGATTTCCGGGCCTGTCACTGATAGCAGCAGCAGCAGCAGCAAGTGGTAGGGGAGGAAGGTGTATATAAACGCCGATCTAAACGACTTCGGCTCTCTTTTTGATACCTCCTGTTGGGAGTCAGACCTTCGTTTTAGGCAGTGACTGCTTAAAAAGTTACGTGAGGTCCGGTGAAGTGGCGAGTTTCTGGCAGATAGTGCCATTAGCCGAGGGAGCAGTAATTTTAGAACCAAGGAATAAGCGAGTCTGTTTATTTCCTTAGTAAGGTTCTATATCCAAAGAAGAACTTTTAGGAATTGTTCCTTAGAAAGAAGATCTCTGACGAGTCGGCGAGAGGCGGTTGAAAGAAGAAATTTCCGGGAAGACCCAGTCGTGATAGAAGTCCTGAGGAAGAAATTTTCAAAGAAGCTACTAGTCCTTCTTCGACTCCTAGAACTGTTTTGTACTCCCACGAGGGAATACTAGATTTATATAGGCCGCGAGTTAACGAGGCCATTTTAACAAGAACTTTGTTTTTACTCCCACGAGGGAGACCTAGAATTATATTGACCACGTGTTATAGTGGCCATTTATTTTTGGCAACGGAAAAAGTGGGTAATTCTTTTTTATTTTTATTTGTTTTTTGTACTCTACTTTTGTTTTGTTGTGTCATTTTTTTTATTGTTACTACAGGGAATTTCCAACTCCCTAACAAGGGGAATATCATGCAAGAAAAGGTTACTTTTTTTACCCCTCTAATAAAAATATATTTAGACCTACAGTAGTGTGCGTAGTTGTATTTCGAAGTTACATTTTTTTTTTTTACGTCGGACCCCGGTTAATATACCGGTAGTAGGTTTTATTCTTTAGGTACGGACCTAAAGTCAATAAAATTCCAACACATTACATATAATAGACACAAAATGTTTATCATTTTTAACAATGCATATTTAAAAGAACAATGACTAAATTTTTGTTTTATAATTGCCAGAAACATACAAATATTTGTATTATTCACCTAAAATCAGTTTTCATAATCTTCACCTACAAATTACAAAATTTTAACTGAAATCAGTCAAAACAAAGAAACTTATAATCCTTCAATTATTTTCATTTTTGCATATTTTTTTTTCAATTGCAGTAATGTTTTTTTCATTACACTGATAGATATCAAATATCAAATATTCTATTTGTGAGAGAACAAAACTAATTTACATATTTTCTCATTCACATATGACAGGATTTTACATTGATTACTACATTGTGCTTAACAAAAAGAAATAAACTTTAATAGAAAGCTGATCTATATAACTAGATTGGTTAATTGTAGCTACCAAGAATATATTTTTTAATGAATAAGTCTATTTCTATTTTCTTTGATGTTTCAATAGTCTGAGATTAGAAAAAAAAGACATTGAAACAGATTAATATTCTAGGCATAGATAAAGAAACACAAGGAAAGAAATATTTATGATGAACTAGAAATTGTTAAGCGAGGCACTGTTGAGGATTGAACTTTAAGAGTAAGCTTATATAAGGAATATAAATAATAATTAAACAAAATATGCAATATTGGAATATCATTATCATCAATAATCTCATTGATTGCTAATGAAAGAGAAACATGTGATATTTATACTATTGTGGTTACAATGTTGCCTACTTGGAAAGGTCATTTGAATCGGTGTTTATACAGAAATGAACTGACCTAAGGTCAAAATTTTAAATTGATTGCAGAAGCAATTTGCTATTACTTATGTGAAGATATTTTAATATAGTAGCAATCAGCCAAGTTACACTAAGGCTCTGGAAATTCATAATTAGAATCTTCTTGGAATTTGGGGGTTTTTGTCAAATATCTGATGGACACAGTCTCATTGACAGAGGGTTTTGAGAAGTGGTAGAGGAAAATAATTTTCAGGGAGTAGCGCAGCACCTCTGGTAACAGGTCTGAATGGACACAATTCAATTAAGGCAAAATATTATATTTGTTATGGAAAGTTCAGCATATATGTTAGAAATATTCAGAATTAACAAATTGTTCAATGACAATAGTAAATGGAAGTGAAACTAAACTTATCATTGAGGAAATAAATATTTTCTATTTTCTTATTTGTCTGGCATTCATGGCTCTCCACAAATTTCTTTTCTGTGAATTACTACAATTTTCTTGGGAATATAGTTGCATGGTTTCCCATTGCATTCTCAATGGTTCTGGATTCAGAATAGTCTGTCTCCTAGACTGGATGCCCCTAAAGATTAAATTAGAAGCCTAGTTTACCAAGATATTTAAGTCATAACTGATATTGGGGGGGGGGGGGGTAAGAAGAGATGGATTCAAGCCCTTAAATAAGAGCATTTGTATGAAGATGAATGCAATAGATTAGATTTAGCTTACTGATTCCAATTCCAAGCCAATAAGTGCCACATTACCTGCATGTCGTTTCTCCTTCATTGGCCAATGTTTAAAATTGGGAAATTAAAGTAAAAATTGTCACCATTTACTGAAAGGAGTGTTATATTAAAATTTTATTTTATAGCCACAATATTCTCATTCTTGTCTAATAAATGAGTGATAAGGATTTCAACATTTGCAAATGTGTTAATTATGCTAGAAATCTAAAAACTCAAGAAAGTAAATTGTATCTTGGTTATTCATGCTCCAAATGTTCATAATAGTAGACTAAAGTGGTTTATTTTTAGGGAGAGTCACCTAGTTGTGTTCATTCAATAAATATAATCTCTAAATACAGTTTAAGTCCTCTTTGAGGACTCAGGGACAAGACAGCTAGACACAAAGTGGAATGATGGAAGTTAAAGTTCATATCGTTCTCATGTACTAATATAAAACGATACAAATAAAAGGCAGAAAGCAAATTGATTTGTCAGTTTTGTTCCAATCAATTAGGCAATGTTTGACTTTATTTATACAAACAAATAAAATTAATCTATTTTGGGTTAGGTAAAAAAAAATATAGAAAATTATTCATCAATAAGCAAGATGGAAAACATTGTATAATTTCCAATTAGAGAAGCTGTGCTTTCCTTTGAATTTTAATCTGCATTTTTTTTTTCTTTTCCTCACCAAATATATGATCACACACTTTACCAAATGGACATATATTGAAACCTAAAGCTCCAGACATTGTTGCTTTAGTGCTCTTTAGAATAAACAAGTGAAAAGTACAGAGTTAATCAGAAGTTTAATTTTACAGATTAAGAGCTTAGAAGATATTTATATAATTACATTGGGGGTAATTGAATGACAAAATGGAAAAAAATCCTCTATGACGTATTTTGTCCTTTGAAAAGATTTCTTCAGACTAAATAATGTTTTTATTGAAGGGGAGGGAACTAAATACAACAAACACTGGCTATAATTATACATCAAGAAAAACACTGAAGATGCAAGGATGCTTACATTTAGAATTACATTAGATGCTTACATTAGATGCTTACATTTCTGGCATCCAATGTGTCTAGGTGCTCAACCTAGCTGATGTCATCCAGCTTTATACAGCTTTTATTTTTATCACTGTTGTTTTTAAATATCCGACATTGTAATAGCAATAATTTTCTTAATAACGATGATATACTGCATGATCCTCAACATAAATTTACTGTGAAAGACTCGAAAATTACTGTACTTTCTGTCTTAAATTATTTTTGCTTTTAATTAAAACTGCATTTTTTATTTTGATTTCTTGTATAGATAGATGTATAAATATGCACATACCAAATGATAAAAATATGAAACTATTTTTTGAAGTAGCTCATAAAAATTATATCCATATTTCTATCAATTCATCTTTGGTCATCAATTAATATTGAATATCATTAATGAAACTAATAACATTAAAATTTAATCTGTCAAATAACAAGATATTAAGATATCTATGACCAGTTTCTATGTCTATCAACATTATTTGTTATCGTATCTGGTTTTCAAGCCTGTTTATTTTGTTTCCTTCTTTCTGTTCTTAATTCAATAAAGGAAATCACTCCAACAAATTAATGATCCTGCAGGCTTAATAGGCTTTTGCTCATTAGAGATTAGGAAGTAAAGTTGACACTGTTAACAAGATATTGAAAAAATGAAAAGCATACGTTCAGAGAAAGGAGAGGGGAAAAGACAATGAAGTGAAGATATTTGCAATTAAATGCATGGTAATACTGAAAACAATAAAGGAAGTCAACAATAAAAAGAAAAAATATATTCTCCAATAAAACAGCAATCTCTACACGGAACATACAAGATTCAATTAAAACGTTCACTTAGCAATTTATGGGAGAATATGATATATAAACTCTATATATCAGACAAATGGTGGATAATTGAATGACAAAATGGAAAAAAATCCTATGTGACACACTTTTTCCCTCAAAAGAAGTATGAAGAAGTCTTTTAGAAAGACGAAACACTTAATTTATCTCCGAATAAAAAGTGTTTTCAGAAAGGTCTCATATTAGCTATAAAAATATACATCATTATTTTAGTAGCTAATATATTTCATTTATAATTTAAATTCAGCCACCATACCCTTGAGATCATATACAGATGCTTTTGACAGTGTGTCAAGAGATGGGAAAAAATCTGCAGTAACATAATGTTCAAGCCTTCCATAAGAATATTCTGGTAGACTTTAAGAATGGTTCCATTCATGTGTGAGTGTTGATTGCTTATTTGGTGACAGTCCTCATGGATGAATTCACAATTTTTCAATATTTTCTGGTATTTTGTTGGTGATTGGCCACCACCTGAAACTGACAATCAACAGCTTTGAAATGCATGTGCCAAAAAAGATTGTTTGACAAAAAGAAAGTTTGCCAAAAGCATTTCATTAGTCTTGGTATCAAAATTTGATGCAGGCACATTGCTTGAATTTGTCAGTCATCGGAGAAACTGCAAATCCATTTTAACATTACAAAACCTTGTATAATAATTAAACGTAAGTAAATAGTATGAGTGGATGTGTGGTGGTGTAATTGATGAGAAATTGGAGAGCCAAGCTTCAATTCCAGTTGGGTTCATTAGATTCACTTATGTACAAATACCCTTGGCAAAGCTATGAATCCACCTTTTCTCTCTCCAACTATCGGTAAATAGCAAGACAGACTGGGCCTGGTAAACAGTCTACAAGAAGGAAAAACTCATAATTCAAACCAGTCTGGAGAGGACTCTGCTCAGTCAGGCTATCTTGCCCAAGACACACCACTTCTATGGCTGCTGTACAACCCTAATGGGGTACAGGACTTATGAGATAGCATGAAACCTACTGGCAGACTGACTCACTAGGCTGGACACCAATAAGTGTTGGCTGCATGTGTCTATTCTTTGAATGGTATAATCACAGCAAGTATAAGGAACTTTCTTATAACATCTTGTATATATTGGTCATTCTGATAATGTTTTATATTTCTTAAAACTAAAGTCATTAGAGTACCTTCAATGTTTTTAAAATCTTTTAGGTTGGTAACTTCAATTTCACTTCTAAATAAGTTATGCCAGTTTGCTTGATCAGGTGATCTTTAATCAAAGAATCCATCTTAAATCTTTATACTGCATATAAAATTGCTCTAAAATTAAAATTTCACTCATAGAATTCCCTATCTTATTTTAATATACCATATTTTACAGCATACAACACATTTTCTTTTTCAAAATCTGACCTTCAAAATCAACAAGCTGAAAGTCAGTCTTGGTAGCAAATTTGCTATCTATGACTCACCCTAATTTAATAACACATGCAACTTTAGAGTAAATATATATGATAGACTTTTTCAACATATTAAATGTTGAATTTAAAGTGCATTTTATATGCCACAAAATATGGTATTTCGATTGTTTTATACTTCTGCAGTCTTTGAAAAATATGAACTAACCTGTTATTATCAAGTATTATTTTAATCTAAACAATTACTTTCTGTCACAAAATTATTTGTGTTCTGCTCCTAAATTTGTAAAATTGCTACAAGTATATTAATAATTAGTTTTTGTAAATGTAAGGTTATTTCGTGGCATTTAACTCTCTCCTCTTCAAGTAATTTTACTATTTAACTTATTAGCTATTATATTTTAGGCATCTACTAATTATCAAATAAATATTATTTGCCATCAATGTGGTTATTCTGCTTATCAAAATATAAACATTATGTTTAACTTCAATTTGCCATCAACACAATGGCAGTTTAACTAGACAGTATCTTTCTGGCTTTTTGTGAAACCCAGAGAGACCAAGTTTGCTAGTCAATTATGAGTTTTATACATTTTATGAAACTGCACTGGAATCTATTTTTGATGTTTTTTTTAATTTTTGATTCAGAACTACAAAAATTTAAAAAAACTATCAAATTCTTTTAAAAAGGGAATATTTTAAATAAGTTGAGTTTTCAAGTATGAAACATTTGAAAGCTATTTAAGAAATTACATTGAGTGAAATCTGAATTCATACTCAACAATAACATATTTAATACAGAAGTTGACTAATATTTAAATGATTTATATAATCAATCAGGAAAAATAGGTTATAATTTAAATAAAAAAGATTAATAATGATTAATGTTGAATGCTTAAAGAGAAAAATATCCAAAAATAATGGTAAGCATGAATGATATCTCCCCAATTCTTAAAATATCTGATACATTAATGAATTCAATGATTGCTTGTTTTCTTTAAGGCATAGTTGAAATGTTTTCATTAAGCACAATTCTCATATGTAAAACTGGCAGCTGACATTACAAAGCACATGTGACATGTCAGCTGCTATAAAAGCAGACAGGCAGGAACCTGTTTAATGTTGCAGTAATGTATTTAAATTACTCATAAATTGTATCTTGTAAGAGATTTTTTCATTGTCATGTAGTAAATTCCATCTATCAAATAAACTTAGCTGATGATGAAAAAAAATTGAAAAAGAAGAAAAGAAAAAATAGATAGTAATATGAGATCAAATCTATTGCACTTTTCTACCTGAATAAAAATTAAAAAAATGAAACCTAGAAACTGAAGAGTCTTATAGATCTTGGTTTGTTTTATTTATTTACAGCTGATAGACCAACACTTATTGATTCAACACAGTTTCTTTAGATAAATAATGAAAATCATTAGAACTCTTTTTTGTGGAGGTGTGGAGTAACTTCAGAATTAACAGCAGGATGGAGAGATCTAGATATCTAGTCATTCAAATCTCTTATGGGCAGTTATTCACATAAGTAATGATAAAAATAGCAGTTATTTTATACAAAAAATATTTTTCAACTATCTCATTCCTTGTCAATACACTTAACTTAGAGTGGAATATTAATTATATGAATCAAATTTTTGTAGACTTATCAATGCATCTTTGCATATGTCCCTCTATTGACAAGAGTAATCTTATTCTATCATTATTGGTCGTAAAGAAAATGCTTTTTACACACAAAATTAAATCTTGTAGTTATATTAATTGATTTAAATATTTAAATTTCACCTTCTTCCACTTAATAAAAATAAGAAAGTCATAAACTTTATTTAAAGGTTACCATACAATTTGAACATTCTTAACAGAAAATATCATCCATGTTGAAAAAGTAGTTGTATCGAAAACTTGTGTCTGCTCTTTTATAGCCAGCATTTAATTTTGATCCTACTCATTACTGTAACTTCATACATTAAAAAACTACATACAACTAAGTGCTATATAATACACAATTTCAAATTAATCTTGACTCATATTTCCTACTTATAGGAAATATTCTAGAATAGTCTAGAATTATTGAAATGATGGTTTCAACAAGCATAAACGTGTTCTTTTGCCAAAATGAATTTAATAAATGTCATATAACAGAAATTAATTATGAGTTTTGCAATTTGTAAAACAGCTGTAGAATTAGCAGCCTTAATTATCAATAGCCATACAAATTAATTACAGTACTTATCTCACTGTGTTGGGCAATTTTCAAATTTTTAAAGTCAGCTCTTTATGATTACAATTTTCCAAAGATGCTTAAGAAGCTATTAAGACAATTGAAAGTTTGTAAAACCTTGCATTCAGAGTGTCATTAATATATCAATTTTCCATGATTAGACAACTGAACTCATTCATCATAATGCAGATTTTTACAAATGTTGCAGCACACTTGTCTAGCAAAATTAGCATATTACGTAACTTGCTCTGGAATGCAAGTCCACTTGGAAGGCTGGTGAAATTAGGAAAATTTACTTAAAATGGTATGACATTGCAGCTTTGATCAGGACATACCTATAGAAAAGGATAGCAAATAATTTAATCTCAGTCTTAAATGTTTTGTTTTTATGACCAGCTGTGGAGTTAGCTGTGGAGTTAGCAAAGTAGGGGTCTGCAAAACAAATAAACTTTGGAGGTTAAGTGCTACTTGATTGAAAGTTACAGATTACATAAACAGTTACAGTTGGGACTGAAAATAGTTCTGGACTGCCCTTTGGAGAGGACAGACCTATTACCAGGTGCATGCTATCCATCAATAGAGCATTCCAAACATAGACTTTGTGATGCAGAGATGAGCAGAGGAGTGGTAGGAGAGAGTCAGAGTTCTCACTGGTTGAAAGGAAAATTTGTTAGATTGACATGGCAGAAGTTATCCCAAATATCACGTACCTACCCACTCAAATAATGAAAGTGAATCTCAGAAATATTCATATGGGAAACAGGATTTATATTTTTCATTGCTTACTGTGGTCTTTATTTTCACCTTTCATATTCTTGTGAACATACAATGGACATTTATCAGTTTTGTGCACACCAAAACAAACAAGAACAGAGATGCAACATGGTATTATGTGTCCAGTTGGTGGAAAACTGAAATAAAACTTTGTTGTATTTTTACAATAGTTCCAGATCTAAGTTGGCATGAGTTAAAGGATGTACTGGATAAGGATTTCTTAAAAGCCACATAACCTCACAGAATCATCGAGAAAAAGTAAAAATGCTGCAAAAAGAAAGTATAGATATATACTGATACAAGTTACCAAGTGGATAAGTAGATTCCAGTAATGCAATCAACACAGTCAATACCATTCACACAGTTGATTTTAATTTATGCTCAAGAGCGCTTTCCTGTAATTTATCTGTTTAACAAGGAAAATCACATTACTCTGAAATTTATACTCATCTGTTTTACACATCTAGCTGACAAGATGCCATTTCTTTCAATTTTCCCACTTTCCAACAATGTTCCATGTTGATTATCTAGATCCCATCCCAGAGATATGTATCCTTCTCTCTACAGAAATAGTATGCCATAACAGATTTTCTACTTTCCTTTTGAATTTGGCTTTTTCATGATTCTTGAGTTTGACTTTAAGAGAATGGCTCACTTCTCTCTTGATATTCTTTTCCAAATTTGCAATGCAACCTTTTGTCAAACTCTTATAAGGCACCAATTCCAGTAAGGAGTTTTGCAAAGAGTAATTGTATTATTTAAAACCATGTTATATAATAGCATCAGCAAATCCTTTGGTTCTATTCAACCATGTCTCTTATGTATTGTATACTTAGTATGAAAAAAGACAAAAGGAAAACTTATCTTAGCTAATGTGTCTTGTCTTCTGACAGACTTTATCAAGGCAAATGTGTATATAGTATCTCATTAGCAAATGTATACTTAGTTTCTCTAGAGATCACCCTCTTAATTTTTGTCTTAGAAAAAGATTGTATTTGTTAGAGAGTGCTACTTATGTTTCTTAATTCTTGCAGATTCTCAAAAATACTCAAACATAATTTTTGCAAGATAAAAAGGGAAATAGTCATTTGAGATTTCAAAATCTTAATTTATATTTTGATAAATTTAAACTTAAATGTGCTAACAAATATGTTATATTTTTAACCAATGATGCAAAGTGAACAGGAAGAAGAAAAACAAGTAAACATTTTATAAATAATTGGATCAGGACAATGAGAGAGAGATTATAGATATAAGCAAACAATTCTTTTCATCATCACCATCATCAGTCCCTTGGCTGCTTCAATCAACAGAAGGGCAGAAGAAACAGACAACTTCCTCCAGGATGATCTGTTGGTGGTGGCTCTCAAGAGTTCTATCATGTCCATCCACTCTTTGATGTTGGTTGACCAGCTCTTGCTTGCCATCCCCGCTTGTGTCTGCCTTAAACCATGTTTTGCATGATGGTCTTACAGAGGCTGTTATGCAGTATGACATAGCCAAACCATGCCCTCTTCTAAGGCTTAATAGTGGCAAGGAGAGATTCCTGTCAGCCTACAAGACTTTTGACCTTGCTACATACATAGTCAATGGTTTTGTGCTCTCAATAGGAGATGCAGAGGAGTTTTCTCAAACATTTGTTCTCGAACAACTGGATTCTTTTTCTTGCTTCAATCAGGAGTGCCCAAGTCTCATAGCCATAAAGGAGGATGGATATAACCAGCAATTTGTAGAGTTTGAACTTTGCTCTAGAAGATGATGTTGCTATTCCATATCTTTTCTAATCTAGGCATCACTGCTGTGGCTGTCACGATCTGTGTGAGGATTTCTGCATTGCAGGTGCCATCTTTTGTCAGGGTTACTCCCAAATATTTGAAGCGAGACACTTTCTCCATTGATTTGCCATTTATGGTGATTCTGACAATGGTGTTGCATGTGCTATTCATGATTACTTTATATTTTTCTGTATTGAGTTCCATTCCATATATGTCAGCTCTTTCAATAAGTTTGTTAGTCATGTCTTGCAGCTCTATGTTACTGTCCACCGTAAGGTCAATATTGTCTGTGAAATGCAGGTTGCAGACAGGTCTAACACTGACAAAGAAATTGATACTGTTTGAAACCACACTAAGTTTGAGCGATATATGCAATAGAATTAACAATAGATAATACAGCACACTAATTTATTCAAACTTGACCCTATTTTTGTTGTTAGAGTCACAACATTTCAGACATTGAGCCCTAGTTTTCTCTTACCTTTGTCGCAGTTAGCTGCTCCTCATTTCCTTAATCCTTCAACAGGGGTCTCTATCCCCTGACTATAAATACTGGCTGACCCTTCTCTCTCTCTCTCTCTCTTTTTCTACCCAGGCCTTGGGTCGCAACCTAGCACTGAGGTGAGGAAAAACTTTCTCTTTTTCACTTACACCAATATGTGACCTCTCACATATACCGTGTTTCCCATATTCTGGGAACATGCTTAGGACAATACACGTACGTACGGACACTCAACACACACACATAACTTCCCCATACAAACACTCTGTAACTTTTCACGTCTTCATGTCATTGTAATTTGTTATTAATATATATTTGTTGCATACATGTATATCAGTCTTGTTTGTTTTTTTATCTTCTTTGGACTCCATTAAAGTCCAACATTCCTATGTAGCTGGACCGGCCAGCAGGAAATCTTAGCCCAGAGATATCATCTTCACACCCCGGTCCTCTACAAATCTTATCGCAGTCGCTTTCGGCCGCTCACTAAATGCGGTAGAGAACGGCATTTTTCAACCTTGACTTTTCCACCATGATCCCTGCATGCTTGTAATCTCGTCTGGAGATGAACTGATTACCTCTTTCGTTCACGGTTGTTACGAACCTAATCGTAATACACCTCCAAGCGTTTTTACACCGATAGTTTCACATAGAAATCTCCACTCAATTTTTAGTGAGATTCTTGACATTTCAGTAATGCCATTTTCTGTCGTGAGGTACTCCAAACTTAACACAGCGAATCATCGCCTAATTCGAGGTCAGTACTGACCGGTCGGCTCTGACACTGTCGGTGCACAGGCACCTGGCCTCGAGGGCAGGATGCCGCCCCGGGCTGTGTATTAAGTTACGCTCCCATTTTTTTTTCGTCTGCCAACTGGACGCGAGTTGGAACACCCACACCCACACTCTCTCTACTCTTCTGACTCTCGGCATGCCACTCCTACTGGCAGCCCGTACGTCGTCCACAACCTTTCCCTGTAGACACTATTGTTAGTAATTATTACGGGAGGTTTCGATTGGACTCGACCCGGCAGATCCGCAGCAACCAGCAGCGATCACCAGCAATAACCAGACCAGTCGACCAACAGTGCTACCCAAACCTGACAACCAGCAAAGCCCACCTAAGATGAAAAACCAACCTTTCCTGTACACACTATTGATAGTAATTATTTACGGAAGGTTCTTCGACACTCACTTCAACCTCCAACTGTTGACACGACTGGAGCAACCGCACTCAACAACCTGCAACCCCGTCGACACAACCGGAGCAGCCGTACTTCATCAACCGTCGACCTGACTGGAGCATCCACACATTAACCTTCAACCGGAGCATCCGCATCAGCAACATCCAACCGCCGACATTACCAATATACATCCTATTCTGCTTCATGTAATAAACCCCTGCATAATTCATACACATCTTCGTTCTGTTGTCCATATTGTTTCACCTGGTCAGATCACAAAGTAAAAATGTGGCGGGCTCCCTGTGACATGCCATCACGCCCCCCCCCCCGTCTTTGGTAATGTTCTGAGAATTTCAAATTTAACCCTTTATTTGATCCACACTGTTCTCATTCTGCTGTTCATGTTAGTGAATATTTCATATTAGTTAATTCTTTGTAATACAGATCCTGCTTATTTTACTGAATTATAGAATATTGATTTCAATGCATATTTCAGGGACTGAACTGACAGCCACTTAAGCAATGCTTACATTAACACAGACATTGATGAGAAACATTGTCATCACTTTCCTAATATATATTTTCCATTGACCTATTCATGTAAAGAATTGCCAAATCACCAAACATAATACTTTCTATTTTCTATTTTAGTTTCCAAACAATTTTTCATAGATGAACAAATTTGATAGATAAAGGACCGATAGATTAATGAATCTATAGATGGTACCAATAAAGAATAGATAAAGATTACATTGAAAAACAGCTTTCACTGATACAATGTACTAATTAAATAATCTTCATTCAATTACAGCAATAAAGAAGATTCAGTTGTTTATAGTCAAACAAAGTTCAATTTAAAAAAAAATCCATTTCCTGATCTGTTGTATTTTCCGATTCAAATTCTAAATCTCAATTAATATACTTAAAAGTCTGTCATCATTTTGAATTTTTTTCTTATATACCTATGAACAATTCTACCCAAAAGAAACCAATGACTTAATTAGATTATTTGATAAAATTACTATTATGATTTTCTGGTAAATAAAAAGAACAACTTTTGCTTTATTTTGAATGTTTTATTTACAATTTTGGAGATCATTAATAGACATTATTAAAATAATGAACACAAAAAGCAAACTGACAAATGCAAAGCTAGAAATAATTTTCAGAAATTCTCTTGAAAAAACAACTTTTCAGTCTCATATTTGAGTTGCAAAAACAATCATGATAAAACATACCACTTCCTTTTGACCTTGAAGACAAATCTGATAGCCATCTTTCTATGGTGGATCCTTCTTTTCAGTATAAGACTCGATATAAAGTTGACCAACTCAGGTACATAGAGAAAGAAAAAAAAGAATCTAACCACCAGCAAGGTATATGAGGAAATTTAATCTTAAATTTATTAAAGTCATGTAAAAAAATTACATTTTTGTTCTCAAATATATCTTCTCTTTTCTATAATCTTGAAGGAAAAAAATGCTCTCTATATATGGTTATTCGCTTGGCATTAATACAACAGAAAACATTGACCAATGGACCAGTTATTATGGTGTTTGGTGACGCATAACACCCTTATCCACTATCATTTAGCAGAGAATATTAATAAAAACAATTTGTTTGATGGTGTATCAGATGCTATTGAAATTTTATCCATGTCCCCTATATGGGTCAAGTCAAAACAAGATTCTTTTTATGCATTTATAACAAATTTATGAAATTTTAATATTTGGGGAAAAAGTGGATCTCATCGGCTATGAAGCATGATAATTTTAAATTTCCTTTTTTGAAAAATACTCCTTTAAAAATGCCTAAACCAAGTAAAAAGCAATGCTAGAATCATTCTCTTAAATCAGTGTAGAATAAAGTGACTGCAAAATTTATAGCTCTTCAATAAATCTGATAATAAACTCAGAAGAGACAAAGTGATAGAGACAGCCTTTTAAATGTTTGCAAAGCTTTATGACGCAAACCCTGTAATTAAAAAAAAATCACAATCTTTCAAATTTACAAACATCTTGCTTGTAACTAAATAGAATTATTTTTATACACATAATATGAAAATTATACAAGAACTATGGTGAACAGAAAAGCAACATATCAGTAGTTATATAATTTTTATATACAATTATGGACATGTATTTCTTAGTCAAGAATATGTATTTTTTGTCATTTTTATCTTCTATAGTGTGTATGTTGATATTCATACTATAAATTGTAAATTTGTAATAAAATGTTGTGTACAATTTAATTATAAAAATAAAGAGTAAGGTTTAATTCTTGAAGCAAAATTGAAAACTCTTTCTGTTGCATATATTCTCTTAGAAAATTAATTTTAAATCAAAGAAATTATTATTCTTAATTTCAAATTTGCAATACAGAAATGATATTTAGTAATTACTGCCAACTAAAAAGGATTTTAAAATTGAAATCATCTAAGTCCAACATGATTTTAAAACTAACAGCATTTTCAAAATAAGTATTCATCCTGAATTAGTCTTGAAGTAAACTTTAGATTTGCACAACAGAACTGGTGATCCCCAGTACTTGAGTATAAGAATAGATGATGAATTTATCAGTTTACTAAATGTTTAATAACTCCTTATCTCAAAATTACAGACTAGATAAATATGCATTAGTAAAGAACAATAACAAAATTCAATTTTGCATTCAGTTGGAGATCCTATTAATCTTGTTTTTTCCTGCATATTCTCTTTTTTACACTATTTATATTGTTCAGACTGTTGTCCTCATCTTTGTTGCCATATTCAAGATATTTCGGCAGTTGTACGCTCCAGCCTTCTTCAGGTGATTGGCATTTTGAACTGAACCCTTTATTTTATCCACCAGGGGGTAGATTGTTCTAGTTCCACATACCATGCCTCTTCCAGGTGTTTCAGTTATCGCCCTCTAATTTAACTGGGTGATGTGTCCTTGAGGATAAAAGTGTTGGTTGGATTCAGTGATTTGACCCAAAGGGTTGTGAGTTTAATACCTGGCTACTGCAGTGGTGAACAAAAACTTGGAGAGTTGAGCTAAAGATAGATAACTGTGACATCTGGAAGAGGCATAATACATGGAACTAGAACAATCTATCCTGGTGGATAAAATAAAGGGTTCAGTTCAAAATTCCAATCACCTGAAGAAGGCCAGAGCATACAACGGACGAAATATTGTGAATATGGCAACAAAGATGAGGACAACAGTCCAAATAATATAAATAGTGTAAATAATTACAATGCCTCAATCTCAGAAATATAAAGAGATTCTTTTTTGTTCTTTGGATAAATTCCTTTTCATCTTTTTACAGTAACCATTTCACATGCTTCCTTTTTCATTTTCTCATTCCTTATTTTAGAGTAGTCAAACAAACAAAAAAATGAAAGATTTCAAAAATAGGAATGGCAAAACTTTGCATAAAGTTCCAGAAATCAATATTAAGAAAGATCTTTATGATGATGAAAGAATCAATGCTCTGTTAAAGAAAAATGTATTAGTCTAAAGAAAACTGGTAAAAAGTCAATAAAAAATTAAGTAATCATTCTGTATTGACTAATTTGAAAAGTTCAAGATGGTTTTCATTGGTGATATATGTGGATAAAAGTTGCTTGACTAAATTAGACAAGAGACACAGTAAGCAAAGAATGACAGTACAGTCACCATCATCATCACTTTCAATGACAGGCTATTTATGCAGAATCATTGTGAAGAAAGTGTCTAAAGTATGTAGCAATCAAGTTATAAAATCGAAGCAAAAGAAAAATAATCTATATAGGAATTCAGATGTCAAGGTATTTAAGAACAGTACAAAATTTGTCATGCAAAATTATGCTTTTTTTTAACCATATATGTGTCTAATGCATTTTCCCTCTTGTTCAATAGAAACAGATAAATTAACTTTATCAAATTGGATATAACAACAATAGCAAAAAACCTTGCAACAGGAAAAGGTGAACACTAGACAGACTGCATAAATCATTAATCCTTAAAAACTATTGATATATTGAAATAATTTAAATAATCTATAATGCAAATCACTTTTGTGTGGTTGGGAGATTGGACTTTGTTGCTAGTCTAGAATGTGGTGTTAGATGTGTGATAAAAATGATAAACCAATTTCAAAATAAAGGCAAACTGTAGTCTTTAATTTTGAAAATCAGTTTTACAATTATAAATACTATTCATTGCCTACCTTCCATTGCATTTATACTCTCATATTAAACCTGAATGGTAAACAGTGTTAAATGAGCACTTTATAATAGAGTACGATTTTCACCAAAATAAAGTAGAATTTCGCTTTATTGCAGACAATTTCTAAAGAGTAATACAAATCAGAGTAAATATGAAAAAAGATTTACAAATGACAACACTGAGAATTTTAACATCAACCTAAAACTCAAATACTTATTATCTACAAATTTATTTTTAAGGTAACAGATTTACCAATTCATAAGCAAATTTGGTTGCAGTTAATGTATCATTACCATGAGATTAAGAAAATAAATATAAACTTTATAGTAAATACTGCCCTTTATTTCAGTTTAAGATGAGTAATTGATAATGTATTTTTTTTTAGTTCATTTTTTCAACCTATGTTCTCAACTTGGATATTATTCTAAACAAAATGTTTCAGCCAATTACTCCCTGACCATCCTCAGATGTCTATTGTTTTATTGTTTTTTTAGAGTTTTTTTTTTTTTTGCTCCAGATGATTTGGAATATCTTATTGGTTGATTGTTTCATTTTCTATGGTTTATCAACCGATTGCAGGTTGTTTAAAACCAGAAAATATTTTTAGATTGTAAAATGTTTTTGAGATAATAATGATTTAATGATACAAGTCTTACTAATTAACCTATGCCTGCGGGGGAGAAGAGTTGGATTCATAACTTTTCCAAGAGTTGGAACTCAGCTGTTCAATTAACAATTCCAAGACATTATCCATTACATCACACACATGTCCAAGCTTACAGACTTGGTATTCCCAAGAAGTCACCTATCTCGATACTGACTAGGCTTGAAATTGCTTAACTTAGGTGATCATATGGGAACCTGTGTTTCAACGTGACATGGCCGTAAGCCTTTGATACATTGAAAGAAATGACAATAGAAAATGTACTTACCAAAACAGAAGTAAGAAACCATAAAAAATTATATGAGAATCTCAACAAAATAAAAAATTAATAAGGTCAACTTTCTTTGACATAAACATATGCTTGTGTGTGTATATATATATATATATATATATATATATATATATATATCTATCACTGGTTTATACTTGAATGTTGACTTTTATCAGCATGTTTCTAATATTGCTGGTATTATATTTTTCTAAATAATCTAACTTTCCAGAAACATTATGGCACTACTTTTGATTGAAATAACATAATAGCAGAACAACCAATATATTTCCTATTGAAGTTGGATGCAAAGATTTTATTGCCTACTTGACCTCACTAAACTTAGGTTGTCACAGAAAAGAGAAAATATAATATGAGTTTCTAAGAGACTATATCTGCATGGATTTGGCATTCCCACACTATAATGGAAAACCTGAGTCAGGTGGTATTATGACATACTGATGAAGTGCCCTGGGATAGTGTACCATGATGCTTCAGTCCTGAAACCATCATATTCTAATGAAAGCTTTGTTGCGAGCAGAACTGTTAAATAGCAATAGTAGCTGTATGAATTTATTATATATATATATATATATATATATATATATATATATATATATATATATGACAAATAAACTTGGTGAAATCATTGCTGTTTATTAAAGAAAAATTAATGAATTGTCCATGAGGTGGTAATAAAACATTAACAGTTTAAATTAGTCAATATAACAAGATATAATGAATTGTACAGTATATTAAAAGATCATTTTCATAGCACTGAAGAGAATGTTAGCACTTTTATCAATATATGAAAACTATATAATAACAGTTAATACTGACTTAACAAAAAATGGAGAAAGATATTGGAAAATTACCATGGAAGATAACATAGTAGATACTAAGAAGTTAGAAAATATATGATATAATATTAACAAAACCTTAAGATTTAACAATGAAAGAGAATAAATTGGAGCCAAATGTAGTAGATGAATGCAGAACAGTCTGAATAACATAAGGTCAATGATAAAGTTTTGCCAAGATTTTAGAAGCAAGAAATAATCATAGCAATAAAAAAGAAAAATTGACAGAATTATCAAGAGATCTTCAAGAAATGAATCAATGTATATTTGTCTGCCACTCCAAGTTGATATCAACATATAAAATTTATAATTTAAGTTTCTTAATATAGTCTTAGAAAGACCTGATCACTTTTAGGACATCAATAAAAGAAAAAAGAAAACAAAGATAAGATCTGTTGGAAATATAAAAAAATAAATTATTACATCTGGGTTTGGTCTTTCATAGATATTTGTTTAAAATTTCATTTTTAAGATGTGATATTTTGGGTTTTATTTCTAAATGTAATGCATCCTTTTAAATTCATTATGTAAGACATACAGATTTAGTTCATATATAAGTAATCTACTACAAAACATTTGAAACATTTATCATCTATATAATAAATGCAAATGTCACTATGTCACACATTTTCAATTAAAGGGACACAACTCTCTAACTTTCAATAGCTCATCTTCTTTCTATATAATAAATGTGAATGTCAGTGTGTCACACTTTTTCAACTTTACTCCTAGAGGGTGTAGTCCAACATAATATACTATTTTGCAATCAGGCAGACTGTGAGCAAATTAAAAACATTCCAGGCTAGATCTGGACACACAATCCTGAAATTTTAGATTTTCATTACTGTGATTGTTTTCAGTGATTTCTGTACATGATCTTTTGCAATTAATTTTTTTTGTACAATAACAATTTTTATAACTTGGAAATAAATTTGAGAATAATCAAAATTAATTGCGAAATCCAACAAAAGTCATTCATGAAATAAAAATATTTGTATGGAAAATAAGCACCTATGTACTATGTATTGTCTTTAAATTAAGTGGCAGCAGAAAAATTATCATTGAACTTTTAAAAAGTAAGCTTAAATATTAATGTAATTAATTCAGTGATCAATTTTGAGTTCTTCTGTAGTTTATGTTGCTTATCACATCTACGCCTCCCTACCTATTGTGATGAAAACCCAATTAAGAACTTTCCACAGGAGCTAGCTAAATAAGGCAGCTTTTAAGCTAGTTACTAATAATGCTTGTTTTAAAAAACCTCCATCAAATCATATCTAAGAGACTATATAAACTGTCACAATGACACTTTCATTGACATTTCAAACTGGAGATAACATTATTGAAAGGTAAAACTTTCCTTTAGATATTACCACAATAGAAGTTAACATAATTATCAGGTTATTAAAAATACAATACAGCCCAATCATATGTTACCAAGACATAAAATGTAAGAAAGCATAATTAGAAATTACTTAGTCTTATCTGTGCATAAGAAAGAAAAATCATATGAAAGAAGATATAAATAATTTAATATGTATTTGATCCTAAAGATAGTAAATTGTTTATGAGACAAAATCATTTATGATATATAAAAACTTTCAGTTTTTAACAATCTCTCTTTTAAGATCTGATATCAGCTGATATAATTAACTACCATACTTGAATAAAAAGTTGTATCTATCTGATTTCTGTATCATTTAGCTTACTAAATGAATGTGATCATCAATTTCATCATATAATCAATTTCCCATGCATTGTTCAGTGCAAGAAGACTCAAAACTACAATCTTATAATTTTTAAAAAAATCAAATTCACTAAAATGAAGGGTCTTTTCACTTAGTTTTGTCTTGTTCCTGTGAAATTGGTGATATAATAGTATAAACATGTAAATATTTACTAATTTACTTGGGATCCTGATTATTTTTAATTAATTTTCATATATAGACAGCAAGATTTTCATGCAGCTAATAAATAAATATTGCTATTTTTACAGTAAAAATAAATAAAACTGGAAAAGCTTACAGAGAAAAACCTTTACAGCAGCAACAACAAAAATTGGTAGCATATATAATTAAAAAAGAGAAAATAATGATAAAATCAAGAACTTCCTATATTACCATAAACAAAAGTTTTAGAAGGAAACTCCCATCAATACCAGAAAGTGCTATAACAGTGGACTTGAGAAGTCTAATTTCCTGAAAAACTATTATAAGACAAATATTTTATAAATTTTAGCCAAAACTAACACTAACTCTTTGGTCAATAAATTCGGAATGTTTCCTGCATGGAAATAGCTAATTTCTCCATTCTTCTTTTCTCACTGGCAATCATGGCTCTCAACAATTTCTTGACCTTTGTAGATCTTTTGTCTTTTTGTTATCTTTCCTAAACCTTGTTCTGGCATCCATTTACTCAAGCTCAATAAGTAAGTTATGCTGTTTTCCTCTCTCTTTTGCCTTAAATCTGTCCTGTGAGCCTAAAATTTTCCAAACCCTACAAAGGATGTTGAGAATACCATGGACTGTGGACAGGTGAACAATGATGAAGTTTTAAAGAACATGTTTCTTAATACTTTGCTTTGCCTTTGGAAGGCATCTTTCACTATCCCAATGCACCTTCAGAGTAAATATCTAAAATGCCATGTCATTTGCTTACCCAAAAGACCAAATAACAGGAAGGACAGTATCATGATAATGAATGCTTTACAAGTAAGTGATTATCTGCTAAGATTTTTTTTTAATGAAAGGTTACCCTTGCAGAATTACTTCCCAAATCTAATTAAATAGGAATTTAAAAATAAAATTTCAGATATAACAACATTGAATCCTCTTTGTTAGCATTTGATCAAAACTTCTAAGAGTAATATTTTATAGCAATTTTTTTTTTACTGATGTAGAGGTTTACTGGAGGCAGTTTTGTGCGTGTGGCAAAAGTAAGGAGCACAGTTTATATTTCCTGTTGTTGACATAGATACATTTTCAAAACATTGAGAAATTTCTAGGGTTTGTGTTGTAAACTAACTAGTGCTTAGTACTATTTTCAAACCAACATAGACATATAATAGCATACAATACAACCTATTTTCTAACACATTCTTATTATATTGTTTGTTGGGGGTGTCATTTAACTGTCTGCAGTGCTCATGAGAAGTTGCCATCAGTGTTTTTTATAGTCATCTATTTCTATTAAATGACAATTTTCTATTTTTTCCAAAATGGGTCAGCACAGCCAGGCAACAATGCAGCAGTAAAAATATTAATTGATAAACAATTAAATTAAGTTGAAAGGAAACAATTCATGATTTTCGTATTCCATTCATCTCTATTTTCTTAGGAATGACACTTGTTTGCATCCTTAAAATATTAGCATAACAAATTTTTAAATGACTGATATCTTTATCCAAGCTTTTAACCATTAAAATATTTAGCTATCATGTCCAAGTACTAAATTAGCTGATGGAGGACCAGTATCTCTTACTTTGGTGTTTGAAATTAGTTTCCCCCCTTCTCACCAAATCAAACTTGAACCAAACTCATTTATTAACAAAATGGTAATAAATTTTATCCATCTCCCACCAGATATTTATGCTGAGATCAGTTTTCTTTTGTTGTGAAATAGAACCAAGGAATTCTAACCTACCCATGGCTAAGAAGCCATGCTCGCCTGCCCTGGGATAGGATCTACGGATTTTGACCTGTGCTGAAGCGGACTCATTTCAGCTACAAACTACATGTTTGTTACATTGTGAGAACTAACATTGTGAGGTTCTTATTTAATATTCCCAAGAATAAGTTCACTGTTTTAATGACTGAGCCAAAGTTATTATGAAATGATAAATGTCTAATGCTAGAAATGAGAAATACTTCAATTCTAAATTTTTAATGTTGTACTTTTTATTGATTAATCGATTTGTTTTTTATGGTGTATCAACCTTTATGCAGGTTATTTAAAGCCAGAAAATATTTTTAGGTTGTTAGAATTTTGAGGGATGATAATGATTTACTGATACAAATCTTACTAATTAACCCATAGTTGGGGGAGAAGAGGTGAATTTATACCTTTCCTGAGGGTAATTGCATGTAAGTAAATATAACAAACCTGACTGGAATTAGAACTTGACTCTCTGATTTCCAATTTTGAGCCATTATCCATTACACAAGCTGCACATCCAAGGTTTACAGAAGCTGGTATTCCCAAGTGGTCATCCATCTAGGTACTGACCAAGCTCAACATTGCTTAACTTTAATCATCATACAAAAACAAGTGTTTCAAAGTGTAAGCACAGAAGATATCAGAATGTAAGGGGGAACTCAAATGCGTTTTCATTCCCAATCCATTCTTGCAAATGACTTATCCCCCGCATCCTTCTGACCAGTACTAATACTGTATACAATCCTGTAGTTATAATTTAAATGTTCTTTACATCCTTATCTGTTGCATTTTAGACTCCATTTTGCTCCTTCAGCATTTGTTAAATAGAATACCAACTTGTTTAGGTGTTGAATGATTAGCATGATTAAATGAAGCAAACAAATTACATAACACAGTGACAATCAAATTTCTTAAGCAAACCTAACATAACTTAGAAATTTAAATCATTTACTTCACTTTTATGCCATAACATTTACAAAGGAAAGAAAAAACATTATTCCTGTAATTTCAAATCAGTGCAAAGATAAACCAATTTCACTAACTAAAACCACAGACTTGGTTACCAAGTAATCTTACACTGTATCTTTATCAGCATGAGAATATATGAAAACTTTTAGCTATTAAAGATTAGATTAGTATATGTCATCAGAATTCTAAACCATGCTGTTAATGTCAGAAGTCTAATAAAAATTGTCATTTTAGGTCAGAAGTGAAAAAATACTCAAACCACTTTCAACCTTATGAAGATGACAGAATAACAAGCGAAATGCTTTGATGCCAACTGACAAGAGTTTTATGATTCCAGAGACCTATTATCTGCCTATAAACCTATTGTGCATCAAATAATGGTAGTAACTGTAGAAAATTATTCCATGTTACTTGATGTATACCAAAATGTATCTTTTTCAAGTGAACAAACTAAGCAAAAAGTTTGTTCTTTCACTGAATGCAATCTGTAACCAAATGGAAAGATTTGAATATAGAAGGAAGAAAATTTTTCAAATGTGATTGCAAAAAATAGATCATCAAAACTGTTAATAATTCATTTCAATATTGTTGAAAATATCTTATTTGATATCATAAGACAGCTATGAATTAACCCTACATACATCTAGAAAAAAATATCTTTTTGTATGCTTTTTTTCCCCATCTCTGACAATGCCCTAGTCTCAAGGATTAACAAAAATGATGATTTATAAAATTTTGAAAAAAATAAATAAGCATAATATTAAGTAAAGAAAAAATAAATGAATCTTTATTCTGTAGGACATGGTGAATTTTTTAGTTATTTTGGGGGGGAATTGCACATTCAATCCTAGGAAATACAGTAATTATTTTACATAATTTAATATTCAAATATTTATAATCAAAGCTATTTAGCTCTTTATATAAGTCTTGTTTTGATGTTGTCTAATCTTTTTTCAAGTTTGGCAGATATTGTCAATGTTTCAGAATTATACAGGAGTACTGATTCAACTGTGACCTTAAATATTTGCACCTTAAGCTGAACTCTCAAATCAGAGACACAGATCTTATACATGTCATTTGAAGTGACCCAAGCCATACTTTCTCTAACATTACAATATTTGCAGAAGATGAAACATAAGAGCCTAGGTATTTTTAGTCATCAACTTCATTAAGAACTGTATCATTTAATATTTTCATTCCAGTATTCATGCTATTTTGACAATGGTTCACATACTCAGTTTGTTTTGTTTAAGTAAAGGCCAACACAGTTAGCAGCAGGTTCTTGAGTATATAATAATGCTTGTGCCTTTTCAAATCTGTTACTGATTAGAGCAGTATCATTTGCAAAATCAGTGTCTTTGAGATGAACAGCAGGGTAGCAGGAGCTCCACTGAAGTTGAAGCTGAATTTCCTTTTCATTGATTTCAACAAAATAATCATTACAGAACACTTACTCAAGCAAAATAAACATTAGTTAAATTTTCTAAATAAATCTCATGATTACACTGAGCACCACTGAGCACACATTGCTGAACAATCAGCACTATTTGTTGAATGTCACTGTAACTATTTCAGTTATAGAAATTTCAATGATTAAGCTTAATACAAATTTTTAGTCATTCCTTCCTACTTGATTCTCTATGCCATTTTTGTTTTACAATTTAGTAGAGATATTTTTTTTAATTCTTGTATGAAGAATTTTCTTTCATTACTTTATTTTTAAAAGGATTTCTTTTAAATCTGACATTATTTCTTATTACTATAAACATTATGTTTAATGGATAGAGTTGACATCCCCATTTTTTTATTTTCTTAAACAGTGAAATTAATACCAACTGGCCTAGATGGAGAAGTCCTATTAAAGAAAAATGTGCCTCTTGACAGGAATCAAACCTGTATCTCCTTTTCTCATCAAGGAACTCACTCATATAGGGTAACGGCATGCTTCAGCTATGGATACCATTCCTGGGTGTCATATTATACCAATATAATGCCTCATGGACAGAACACTGCTTCTGAGCAGCAATTCACTTTACACTTCTGTGGGTAACACCAAATTTACATTATGTCAAGAGAGTAGACCTGTGCCATAATCTTGTCACTTAACCCTTTTTCCTGGACAATCTTGCAAGAGATGTCCCAGCTCATGACACTGAAAGCAGCACATGACATTTCTATGAGGCCTTTGCTCTTGATCTTTAGGTCTGTCTATATCATGCACTGGCCACACTGCTAATACCATCAGTCATACTCCCACTAAATGGAGTGGAGAACTTCCTCATCTCTACTAAACAGATATCTACAAACTCCCCACAGTACAAGCCACAAAGGAATCAGTAACAAAAGCCAAAATAGCTTGTGAATTAGTGCAGTTTCACCAACACACTAACAGTTGCCAAATGGTCACCAATTCAAACTTCAAATTAACACAAATCATATCATGAGTATACTTGTCACTCCAGAGAGCCCATAAATGAACATAATATAGTAAAGTGGGCAGAGGGATACCGCCAAATACTTGTTGGCTATTTCTACCACAATAAACGCATAATAAGTGGCCACTTTTCCTTGCTATAAAGTTTCATATTATAACAAAACAAGTACGGTGCAGAGAATCAGAAAGGATAGAGTAGCATAATAGTTTGTGTTTCACTTAATCATAAAAGATTCTGGTAGTCAATGTTCATGAAATATGGGCTCGTCAGATGTGGGATTCAAGTTGTCAGATGCTGTTTCTTTATTTCCAGAATTATTCGTTCTTTTAAACTCAGTGTATTGAAATAAAAAGTAACAATTATAAGATGCAGTAAAGACAATAATAAAATTATAATAATGAAAATGCTAACTAAAACTTAAAAAACAACATCATTCATTACAAATGGTAATCCATCAAGGAACCTTATATATAATTTACATGTCATACTAATAATTAATCTAGGATTGGTAAATTTATACATCTATATTAACAGCAAAGTGACTTTAGAATCTGATAAATATTAGAACCAATTTAAAATGTGTCTGAATTTCTAGGATGAGAATTTATCATTATTTACACTATTTACATGCAGACTAATGTCCTCATCATTGTTATTACCTGATCACCTGTCTGTATTTCTGGGATGAGGACAGTAGTGTGCAGAAGGGGGAGGGAGGGATGAGGGCCTCGGGCACCCATATTGGGAGGGCATCCAATCAAAGAGTGAAATAAAAATTTAGTCTACATTTAAAGTGTTTATTTCATGTTTCATCTGCTTTTATATATTTAAAACGTCTTCCTTTTTCCCATTTCTCAGTACTAGGCCCTATAGGCACCCCTACTTGAGTCTTAGGGGCATACAATCAAGGAGTTGGCCCCAGGCATCATCAAGCATTACTAAATCTCTGCACATCAATGGATGAGGAGTTATCATTATTTAGATAAAGACTATTTTCCTCATCTTTGTTGTTATCACAACTTTTACCCCAAGGAATAATAACTTAGTGTCTTAAAGAGTTGGTTTGGGAATTTGATGACTTTAATCTCAGAGGTGGTGAATATTTAATTGGACTCAGTGGAAATGGGGCAAGCAATAACTGAGTAGTACTAAATAAGAACTAGATGAGACATAGGCAGCAGAACAAGAATAATCTACTCCCATAGATTAAATAAAGGGTTCAGGTTAAGTTTACCAGGGTCAACAAGTATATGATGTAAGCTGGAGTGCACAACAGCCAAAATGTTGTGATAACAACAATAAAGATGAGGACAATAGTCCACATGTAAATAAAGTCACTGATTTTGTTAAGTTTGCTTGCTTGTTTACTGATTCAATTTATTAAGAGCCAGTTAAATGATAATATTATTAATTAAATGTATAGATTGTGTTACAAATTAATGAAATGTCCAAATAGTATTAGGATGTTAAGAAATGAAACCAACAACATGAATTCAAGTTCAACTTTTTGCCAAATGTGTTAACTGAAATGCTTTTGAGAAAAAGCATATGCAGTGCTGGATTTACATATAAGCTGCAGCACATGGGCCCCAAAACTAAAAGAAAAATAAATAAACATATAAGAACTGAGGGGATTTGTTTATTTTCCGATTTAATGGGAATCCTTTGAACTAATTTGAAACAATTTAGAGTATTTGGGCCCCTCTAGCTGGAGTCTTAAGTTCAATAGTGGTCAGCTTCAAGGGGTCCCCATTTACATTTTGATACATCTTTTTCATATACATATAGTTTTTGATGTAGCTTCATCTAAAAAATATATTTTTTATTTTATATACACAGGAGGGGGGAATATCCCTAATGAAGGGCCCCCAACTTCTATTAGCCTGAAAACTTAAGGCTAAAATCTGGCCTTGCATATATGTCATTTTGTTGCACACACAGTCACATACCAATGCTAAAGTCTAAACAAATACCAACAATAAATAAGTCTATTTATTTCTTTATATTAAGTTGATATACAATGACCTAAATGCATGGCCAATAAATGATATTTAAAAAATTACTGAGAAGGAAGAAGACAATTACTCTAATATAGAATTAATGTCATTTTCAAGATTTTACATTTGTACACAAAAATATTTAACCGAGATTATTTTCCTTATTTTTTCTGATTAATCTTTCAGAATTTGATTTGATATTTATCAGCACATTTAGCATTAGACAAATTGTTTAATATGTGAATTGATAAAGAAATTAATATCATTAACTATTTTATTTCTATAATTAACAATAATAATTTTTGCAGCAATAGTTGAAACTCCTATTGTAAAAATAGATTTAGAAGTAAATTAAGTCATAGATCATAACAATGGCTCAAATTGAGTTATTCTGCAATGCTTAACATATTTCAGAAGGCTTGCATATATTTATTTTACAAATAAAACATTCATGTTTTCTAAATCATGATTAAAACCAAAGAGCACTCAGAGAATCAAAAACAGAAATTGATTAAGGCTTATCCATCTGTGGAAGACTAGAAGAAAATTTCCAAATGGTTAAACGTATCTCATTCCACTGTCTTATCTATTACTCATATATAGAAAGAGAATTATATTGTTTCAAACACCTGTTTATGGTTGATGTTATCATTTCTAAACTAGATCCCCATAAGGCAAGTGGATTTGATGGTATTCATACAATTATCCTAAAGAAAGGTGCTCCTGAACTGGCTCCTGTTTTCTCCAAACTTTACAATAAATCCCTTGCTGCTTCTTGCTTTCCAGCTTGTTGGAAGTCCTCCTCTGTAGTTCATCTTTACAAAATCTGGGGAATCTTCTGACTCCTCAAATTATCACTCCATTAGTCTCTTGTCTCTTTTTGGCAAAGTACTAGAGACTAATCAATGCCAAATTGGTTAAGCATCTCACTTCATATGGCCTCCTCTTGGATAAACAATATGGCTTCCATTTCTCCAGATCTACCATCAATGTGTTAATGGCTATCACTGACAAGTTCAACAAAGTAAAACTGGCAACTGCTCTTGAAAAGGACCTCCAATCAGTGGTTAACTGGGACAATGAATGGCTTGTAAATTTTAATGCCTTCAAAACAAACTGCTTTCATTTAATAACCATAGAGAAGCTTTTCTGCCAGTCATCAGCATGGGCACATATTTTCCTCCGACATGAATTGAAGTGATTATATTAAATCAATTTCTATTTCTACTGCTGGGAAAGTTGGTTCACTGTGTTGTACCATACAATTTTTCTCATTAGAATCCATCTTGCACATTTATAAATCTACCATTTGTCTGTGCATTAAATATTGCTGCCATATCTGGTCTGGTGCTCCTACTTTAAATGTTAAGATTCTTGACAAAATTCAAAGAAAGGTCTGTAATGTTATTGACCCTGACCAGGCATCTCAATTTCAGTCACTTTTTCACCAATGTGGAGTGGCTTCCCTCTATCTTTTCTACAAATATTTTCATGGCATTTATTCTGATGAGTTTTTTACTGTTGAACTACCTAAATACAACCATCTGTTTTATTTTGATAATTTCTTTTCTTGCACTTCTTGCTTGTGGAACATCCTTCTAATTTCTTGCTTTCCTGCCCCCTTACAATCTTCCAAAATTTAAATGCAATGCCAATCACCATCTTCTGTCTTCCTGAATACTGTTATTTTTTTGTTGTCCTTTCTCCTCAATTCTCCTCACTAAAGTTTTCTCATTCTCTTTCATTCTTAGTAATCACATGTGTCCTAGTGGTATTACTGCCTTGCTTGGGGTAAACAGACCTTGCAATATCATTCAAGATTTCAACATGAGAGGAGATTAAAATCACAAACATGAAATGAAGTGTAATGGACATCTAGACAAATTTGAAAGTAGACTGGAATATATACACACACACACACACACACATCTCAACAATTCATAGAACTACAGAGATTTCATGAATCTTGTTTTTCATTCGCTATAAAGTTTTGGGATCAGTGAAATTAGTACTTCAATATAGATATTTGTTCAAATGGAATAAAAATTGAATTTTTAGGGCATAAGTGGCAACATTATAATACATGACGTAAAAATACCATCCAATGAAGAATGGTAGTAGAAACATCATTTTAAGGGGTTGTTTTAGTAGATGCCACCAAGAAAAATTGAAGGGAAACTGGATTCACTAAAATATCAGTCCATTGTTGTTTTGCTGTATTTTTAAAAATCTTTCTACCCCTTCTCTACAGTGTAGACTTGGAAGGTGATCCATCTTCCAACAAGACATTAACCTATATAATTTGAAAATATACTTTGAAAACTACTTTAGTATGATTTAAGAAGAATAAGGTTAGGATAACAGAGTTGCCTTCTCAATTACCAAACCAAATCCAATCGAATACTTGTGGTATGAATTGAAAATTGATGTTTATTAACAGAAACCATCAACTCTAGATAATTTGGAATTATCTACATAGAAGAATGGTCAAAAATACAAATCAAGTGATGAAGATGCCTTATTGAAGGCTATAGAAAATGTCTATTAAGCAGTAAGTGCTGCCAAATGAGCTTCAAGTAATACTTAGTTTGCATACTTATGCAAAAGTCATTATTTGAGGGATGCTGAAAAATTCTAAGTCTGACCAGCAATCCCTTCTAAAAAAACAAAAATTTATCTAGTCAGATTTTGAGAATTGAATCAAGTCAAGAACTTTTCAGCTCCCCACCTCCCCAGTATTAATAATTATGGAAATAAAAAACTTAATAATACTAATTCTTTCTTATTACCAACTGACATATTAAACTGTTCTTCTAATGCTAAAAGAGCTGATGAATGTCAAATCAAAGTCAGAATTGTTAATCAGAAAAAGTAAGGAAAACAATCAAATATATTGTGTAAAATTGCAAATTTAAAAAAATATGAAGAGATTGAAAGGTGGGTTAAAAAATAGAGTAGGTGGCAAAATTAAGTGAAATATTTTTTTTATATTAGTTTATAGTTGCCTTCAACCAAATAGATATAGTATATGAAAGATGCCTAAAATGTTAACTCTAAGTATATTCTCTAAAATGGATATTGTCCATGGCAATCCTCAACTATTTGGTATATGGATTGCCTTGATCACATCTCATCTATGATTTGCTTGTAGCTTTCCATTGTATCCAGTTACAATTCTTATTACTTCCCTTTAATGAGGAAGTCCTTAAATAACTGGAAAGTTCAATTCAAAACCACAACTTTTATTACACATGAGCATAAATATTAATTAAACTAAGATCATCAACTAGTGTATTGCTCCTGAATTATTTCCACTGTCTATACATTCCATTATGATAGCACTTAAGTTAGACATTGCAGCTAATTGCATTTCAAGTAAAACTTTCAAATGTTCTTTGTTTCTTTTCTCTAGCCCACCTTCTAAGCACTTATCAATGCAACAGAGGCAATTTTAAAGCCATCTTGATTCCCTACTAAAGACAATATAATTATTAACATACCAATAAAATACCTAAATGAATACCAAACAATTTTACTATTACTACACAATGTCCAATTTTATGCAAGTCAATGTTTTCATAATAAAATCGGTATGAAGCAAATTTTCAAGACATAAATATAGTATGTGAATTTCAATTTATGTATTTTTATCTGAAATATTAGCAATAGCTTATTTTATTATGCAACTTGAGATTTGTTCATTATATTGAAAATAAATATGTACATAATATACTTAGATGCAGAATATTAAGACTATTGACTATATAAATACTACTGTAAAGACATGAAAATAAACAAACTATCATCTTTAAATAAACACCACAAATAGAAATATGTACATTGAATGAAGTACATGACAACTGATTACTTAAAAGTAATTTTTAGTGATGAATGTAGAACTACATTAGATGTAGATGATGATTGGGTGAGAGAATTATAAATCCCTTCAAAGTTAATGGTTCAAGATAAATACAGATAATTATTCTAAGTTCTTGGACAAGATATTTTTGCATGATCATAACCAAGAATCTTTCATATTTATGTTCCTTCATATTCAACAAAGTTGACTATTGCCCATCTTCCAAAAATAAAGTTTTAAAGATGGCAAATTAATGGAATGATTCCAAACTCTCCAGATATTAATCCAACAGAAAACTTGTGGTCCATCATTAAAAGAGATTCATATGAGAATAGAAAGCAATAAAAAGTGCTTCAAGTAAGGTTAAAGTTAAAAGAATAGAAAAGTTAAAATCAATGAAAGTGTTGATGAAGGTTATAGAATGTCAAGGAGACTATATTAACATAGAAAATAAGAGAATGATTTCTTCAGGTATATAGGATTATGTTTTAATCAAATACATATATCTATAGCCTATATCTTTTGGATTTATTTAATAAAAATGAATGTTGCACTTAAATATTTTTGTATAACTGAACATGCTCAGAATATGTTATCAATATTTTTATAAGCTGAAACTCATACAATTATGAGATATATAAAGATATTCTACAAATTTTACTAACACTGGTTGATTAATACCAATTTTATTATGAAAATATGTAACAAAGTTCCATATGTTCAGTTGCAAAAAAAGGCACCAAACCGCATGCACACTGGCTGAGAGAAAAGAACAGGAAACACCGACAGAAGTTTGATACCAGTTTCAAAACCAGATACATCCATGCTTCTGCTGGCAGTGTTTTCATCTGAACTTCTCTTGGCAGTGTTTCCATCCAAGCTTCTGTTGGTTGTGTTTTCACCCAGGTTTTTGCCCCACATAACTCATCAATAAAATAGTTGAATTCAAACAAAACAATAATAAATTTACTGACATCAACATGTCTTAAAAATCTTACCATTGAGATATTACAAGTATTAGAGTGATCAACCTCTAGGAGTTATTCTGTACCAAAATTTAAATATTTTTAACACAATTTTATAGCTTTAAATATATTTTGAATATTTGTTATAAAATGTACTGTTAGCCATTTTACTATAAACATGAATTGTTGGCCATCCATCTCATACAAAAATGTATTGCTGGTACTTTTACTATAAAAATGTATTTTTATACTTTCATAGTGTTTTGTTTGGAGTTTCACTATTTGTCCATAGCTGGGACCCTAACAGGTGCTACCACCCGAGTTAGGGTGTACCTGGGAACAATAGCAATTAAAAGGTGAGTTCCACACTCCTGAAAACCTCCAATCTCCTGAATAGTGGCCTTGCTGCCAGATGTAGTTTATAGTCATACCCAGGATTACTTGAAAAGTTTGTGAAAATTACATGTATATCAGGTGAATGCAGTGAATGGCAGGCTTTATTCTAATGAAAAGATGTCAGTAAGAGATAGCAGAAATACTATTGCAATACTATAAGCTCTTTTATAACGCAAGATTTGATTGTAAAACCATTAGTCTACCTTAAAATCCAAAGAAGTTTATGGTAAACACACTGTATCCTATAAGAAATCACATAACACAATAAGTTAAAATGCGTATTTGTAAAATCAACACTATGTATACATAAATTATATAGTACAAAAACAAAATTGAACACTATACTTTGTCACTGGATAAAAAAAAACAAAAAAAACTATATGACTAGAAAGTTAAGAAATTGTCAATTACCTGTTTGTATTATTTATATTGGAGGATGTGAAAATGCTAAATTATGGGTTTGCCTTAGGTGTCAAGCATACCACAGGGTTAAACAATAGTTATCAAAAATGACTAAATAGAAAGTCTCTGGGCTTTGTTGTTAAACACAGACAATTGACAAATACCAGTTGATTTTTTTTCTTGTGTACTAATAGCATGAATGGTATGCACAGACTCAAAGCAAATCTGTATTGATTTTTCTATGTTGCTTGACTTCCTACTGGTAGAATTTAAATCACATGTTGCATGTTTATCAAAGAATTAAGATAAGAGTATTTTTCTGTTAAACTGCTCTTCAAAATGATTAAGTAAAATTTCAATGTAAAAATGGAACACCTTTATAAGAGCATGGAAATCAGTCATTTGGTCACATGGTACTCCTAACAGAAAATATGAATGTTTATTAGTCTCTGTCTAATTTAATCAAGTAAGTATTTATGAGGTGTTCACTTGATACAAAATCAAAACAGATCCATTTTCAAATGGCTTTGTATTTCTAGGGGTTATTTGTTTAATAGGAATCTCTTTTAATGTATTAATGTGTCATTGGAGACATGGCCCAATGGATAAAAGTGCTGGATGAGTATCCAAAAAGTGACTTGACTCAAAGAGGACAGCAAAGGGAACAAAAATGCAGAGAGTTGGGTTACTAAAGGGAATTAACTGATACTGGAATGGAAATAGAAGAGTGTACAATGGCTGAAACATCATGAATATAGCAATAAAGATGAGGACAACAGTCCAAATCATGTATATAGTGTAAATAGTTACAATGCCTTATCTCAGAAATATAGACACATACAGAAAGTCTTCAATTTACAGGTAGGCTTATATCTTAACATTTGTCCTACCTGGAATGCTTTTCAGGATTTACGCATTTTCAACTCATACATTGTAGTTCAATATTGTTTGAGATTCATTAAAATAAAAAGAGAAGTTATACTTTTATTCTATAAAACAAATCAGAAGTAATTTTCAAAACTCTTTAAGGTTATCTCAATTAATAAAGATTCATAATATATTTGTTGTACAAATAACTTTACAAAACAATTTCAAATGATAGCAAAAAATTATTTTCCTCTTGTAGTTGGTTTAATACTTTTTAATATACAATAACTATTTATTTTATAATATTTAGTCATGAAACATGACCTTTCCTTAATAATAAGACATTCTGTTTTTATGGTAACAATTTGATGCTAATAAGCCTCCTGCTACCATAACAATGATACAACTTTTTTTTCTTAATCACTTCACACCAAGCAAGGCAATAACACCTCTAAGACACAAGGGGCTATTGGAAGTGAAAGAGAAGGAAAAAGATTTTAGAAGGAACCAGGAGCCCAATCTTAAACAGAAAACAAGAGATAACCCTCTACTCTACCAAAGAGGTTTGTGAACTGAACATTTGATTTAGCAAGTAGGGGATATCACATTGCTAATATATTGCTTTTTATTTTTTTTTTTTCTGTTGGATATTTTTTTTACTGTTAATGATTTAAAAGGCAGAATCCTTTCTAATATGTAACAACTTAATTGCATAGATAAAAAATCTTTGATTAGTCCTGGCAAAAATATAAATAAGGCAATTACAAAAGAAGTGTACAATGGTCAAAATGTTGTGCTGTGACTTTAATAACCAAGATAAGAATAATAGTTTTAATAAATCAGTGTATAATAACAATGTGATATTGGTCAATTTTAATACTTAACAAGTCAAGATGGACTCACAGTATCATAATAACATACTCAAAAGATTCAAATTATCTTTAGAAATAAGGTAGGTGCCTAAATGCATTTATAATTTGATATTATATACAAAAATCTACATATGAGTATTCAGAAAAAAAATCTGTGATTGCTGCAATTGGAATAATATAATTTTTTTTATGTAGTACAAAACTCTTGACACTTCATCCTGTATATAATAATAAAAAGCCAAATCAATTTACAAAAAAAAAACAATAAAATAAAAATTAATAATGTACTCAAGAAATGTCATAAAATCTCAAGTCAATTTATCTTATAGTCCATAAATATCCAAACAGATTTAAACAGGATATTCACAGACAACTTTTGTGTAAGACATCATGGCAATATTTATAAACAGAAATTCAATAATTTCAATAAATTACTGACAAATGAATAATGCACAGAATACAACATCACAAGATAAGATTTCTTATCAAAAAGCAATTTTATTTAATGTAGAAAATTTAAATGCATTTTTAAGTAGCCAGTCAAACTGTAAAATATTGGCTACTAAAATACTGAGCATTTCCTGTTCAGTCGTGAGAAATGTAAATAATCATTCCTAATTTATCTGATAAAGTTGGTGCTTATGTTATTTCAGTTGTGTATCTCCTTATCTATTTCCTGAACATATGCAGACTTTACACAAAATTGCTTGCTTAAAATAAGAAATTACTAAATGTGGCAATTGAAAACAATCAGTTTCAATTATATACATTTTCAATAATTAACAATTGATATTTTCAAGGATTATCTACATGAGTGTTAACAGCAGCTTTCAGAATGAATTGATTCTATTTTTTCATTTTTACTTACCTTTACTGGATTTTAGTTTTTATAAAATAACTAAAATTGTACTGCTTCATTTCATCTGGTTATTTTATTTTATTCTTTAATTTCCTCCAATGTCAATTATTTTATATTAAGAATGAAAGACAATATTTTTAAAACGATATTTCATTAAATAAGACATTAAAAACACAGGATAGTTCACACTAGAGATACCGTTGTACAGTAAAAGATTACAAAACCAACCATGAAAATAATTGTAAAATGCTGCAAAACCAAAATATTGACCTGAAAACTCATATTCATAAATAGCCTCGTCATATTGAGACTCATATGGATATCAATTATCATATATGGGATATAACACATTCAGAAATGTCTAAATTTTCACCTGGATACAACTATTTTTTTAGACCAATAATTAAAAATGGTTTCAAACAACTAAATCTTTTAAATCTGAAGACAATCTTTTAACGGACATTGTAGACTGGCACTACAAAATCCCAAATAGTTTTACCAAATAACAAAAACCACATTGCTTGAATACTTCCAACAGCAGTAACAACTAAAATGGGTATCACATGTAATTAGATGAGGAAATAATAATCAAGACTAACTTTCCACACTATCAAAAGCTAAAAGTTTGGAAGGAAACTCCTATCAGTACTAGATAGAAAGAGTGATAATTAGTGGACTTGAGAAGTCTAATTTAAATTTAAAATTTTGTATGGAAACAGCTAATTTCACCATCATCAAAAGATCTAAAAGCTGTTTATATTAATTCATTAATTATTCTACATTATTTATTTTAGAGTCACCTCAATTCCAATAAGTTCAAAACTGAAGAATTGTCTTCATAGTTTATGAGGGCATTGAGGTACATTCTCCTAATACATACGCTTTCAATACACTTTTACACAAACAAATATTTCAGTATTTTTTTTTATATTAATGACTTCATCAAAGTGTCAATGAGCACTACTCTTTGAATCTTTGAACATTTATCTATTAGGACAAATATCAAATCAAGTTACTCAGTAGTACTGAGTCAGATAGAACAAAAAAGTAGAGAAAAATAATATAACACAGATTAATTAACTAGATATAATTAACTGAGACAAGATAACCTTTAGCATGGAGAGATGGATGACAACAATCTACCTTCCTAAGGTTTTACCAGTTATGACAGAAGACTGGAGTGTACAACAACTGAAACATTGTAATGAAAATCACCAAAGTGGGGACACTAGTCCAAGCAAATGAATATATAACAAAGATACACTTAATACATATTTATACATGTGTTAATGCATAATTTTTATTCTTGCAACAGACAATCTGTCCAATATCTGTGACCCCACTGAACCATTGCATATTACACGTCACAGAGTGAATTATTGGCAAGCAATCAAAAGGGTTAGTTATTCATGGCTCATATAAATATGCATTAACAATTTATGTACACCTCATTAAATTTTATTAAATCATTATCCAATTAAGTTGGAACCCATAATTTTAGAAAGCAGAAAGAATAATGAAAATAGGTAGTGATTAAAAAAAAAATCAATTCAATTTTTTGGGGGAAAAATAGTACAAAAGAAAATCAAATGTCAATCATCATGACTAAGCAGATCACTTCTTACCATCTTAATTATTAATCCTTTATAAAATAAATTATTTCAAAGACACAATCAAATATACATCTCTGTAGAATTTGGGGATAAAGACACATAATAGATCAGCATTTAAGAGTTTATTTGGTTCAGAAAGTAATCAGAAAGGGTAGAGCGATGTGACTAATTCTTTTTGAGGAACACTTACAAATGATCATTTGTTTTATCTTTAGTTGGTCACCTAAACTACAAATAATTTTGTTTTATTTTTTGTTGCTAAATCTCCAGTATTACTGAGTCATCCACTCTACAAATTACTAGAAATGCTAAAAAAAATTTACATTAGAGAAGATTTTATACATAACTAAGAATTATTTATAAAAACTTTTGGTTTTTATTGCTTTTAATTGTATATTAAAAACACTTCTACAAATAACTATATTTATATGTGTGATGGACTCTCACATAATTTTGAAGTATGAGGATCCGACAACCTCATTCAGTTTTTATGTTTGTGTCATATGTGACACTTCAGTCCAAATAGTGACCTGCATAAAAGTCCACATATTGTGCAACGGCGAGGATCTTGGGACACAGCAAGAGGAATATTTGCTGACACTTTTTGTCATTGCCTTTCATCTCTTAACCAGTCAATACAACTGGTTTTAAAATTTCTGATACCACTCTGGCACAAATATCTCCAGTTATCTAGGGCAACTCATTTAAAATTAGTATGAGGTCCATTGACAGCTGAGAGGTAACACTTTAGCTTGTCTTTATACCTGAGTCCCGGTCATCAACACTCCTTTGTCCACTGTCAAGCTGGCTATACATGAGGTATTCTGTCATCACTAATCTTTGCAACATGACCAACCCAGCAAAATTTATATATATGTTTATGGTTCCCACAAAATTCACAAGTTGAGATTCCATCGAGACCAACAGTCAGTAGAATAAGCTTGGCATGCCATCCACTGAGCAGATTCCTAGTGGATATAGTCAAGCCAGTAGTAGAGAAGTCCTTGTCTTAAGTTAAGAACTCGGAACACTTTGTGGAATCAATCCAAGTGGCTCCCATCCATAGCAATCAGATGGTAAGCTTGGATACATAGATAACACCTTCATACTTTGGCCTCACCAAGAAGCTGTACATATATTACTGAGCCATGTGAACGCAATAAGATCTCAGATCCAGTTCACAATGAAAGAAAATAATAATCAGCCAGCCTTTCTGGATGTACTAATAACTTACACAGTGAATAAGTTCAGGACATCTGTATATCATAAGCTAACCTTCACATGACAATATCTCAGATTCAATTTATACCAGCCATACAGTGTAAAGAAAGGGATGATCTGATGCATACAACACTATGCAAAAAGCATGTGGCAAACAAGACACATACCAACAGGAAATGATTAACAGTGAATGTACCCTTCAGAATTACAACTACCCTGTAAGCATAACATCAGCATCTGCAGGCAGAAACAGAAGGGTCAAGGAGGAGGACCAGAAAATTGTCATGGTCTGTCTTCTTTATGGCAAGGGCTTATCAGAAAAGATTTTAAAGATTTACAGTCCATACAACATCAGGACATTATTCAGAAGCAGCTCCACTCTATGGAGAAATCTCTGCAGAGCCAAGCCTAACACAGAGGAGAACATGACCAAAAACTTTGTTTATTCTTTTCCTTGCAGTTGAGGCAAATAATATAAAAGTGAAACTAGCTGTCTCCTAAAAGCAAAACTGAAAGAAACATAGAAAAGCTGTATTGAGGAGTGAGACAAAGAAACTAGGTATGGCTGATCATGTATGGAGAAAGAAGGATAGTCATCAACCTCTATGAAAAGAATTATACATTACAGGACAGGAAAGAACACTAGAGAATCAGCCATCTAAAAGAATCAATGCATATGCTAGGCTATGAGGACCTCCTTAGTAGGTCTTGTATAGAAATAAATATGATAGGGGAGCTATTGAAAATAAGAAAAAAATGACAACAGCCACAGTAAAAAAAAAAGAAGCCTTGGTGTGTGCAATCACATGTTACAAGTAGCAGCAGTAATCACCAGCAGGCAGGTTAGTTTTAAGACTAAGTTCTCCATTTAGAATTGTCCTATGGGACAATAGCCTAGTGGGTTCATGATTTTGGTGATATAGTAATTGTAAGTTCAATCTCTGAGCCAGGTAGTGTGTACTTGGAAATGGGGTAAGCAATAACTGACCAATAATAAATATGAACACAACAAGATATCTCTAGACATGGTCAGCAGAACAAGAACAATCTACTCCTGTAGATTTAATAAAGCCCTGATGAAGCCAAAATGTGATAACAACAACAAATATAAAGACAATAGACGACATGTAAATAATGTAAATAATGATAACTTATGCCAGAAATTCAAACAGAAAATACAAGCAAAGTTGATCATCTACATTTCTTTAGACAGGTGAAGATCAAACTCACTAATCAGTAGTAATGATATGCGAGAACTGTTTGCCAAGGTGACAAGCATTTTAGTGCAAACAACCATTTTAAAGCTATAGTCATGTTCCTTAGGTTCAGTGTTCTTATGCCTATTGCAACAGCTGCAAGTTTTTCATATATAAATAGTGTAGAATTAATTGCGGTATTCATTTGCATGATACGACTTTCATCTTTACAAAATACTTATTAAACACTGATTAAATAGAGTTGTCATCAACATATGTCTCTTATATTTAGTAATATGGTAAATCTAAAGTACTTATAATGATAATGCTTTTGTACATTAGTCTGTGATTAATACTTCACAAAGTAACTGTGGAGATATTTTTATTTTGTGTCTGCCATTTGTTTTATTTCTTTCAAAGTTCATATAAACTACAAAACTTCCATTTACTCAAATACACACAACCAAATATTGGGACCTGTATAATTACCAATCATTGATGCAAATGAAAGGACAGGTATATAAAAAAAGTAAAATAGTTACTGGGTCATATTATTTAACTGTATAAGTTGTGCTTTTATACTATTTTACTTTTATTGGCAGCTTTGATATGGGTATAATATAAATTGTTTATGAATAAAAAATGTAGATAACTCCTTGGGTAAAGTCATGAATCATGATGCTGCTATGATAATATTGGTCATTTAGTGATATTTTGAGAATTGATCAAAAAACTTTTTGGTACCCCCTCTACATATAAAGCAGTAAATTTCAAAACAAGAATTTAAGAAACTTTTGAATCAAATAATATAAAAAATCTGTCTGTTCACAAATAGCATCAAGAATGTCTTTATCATTTCTTTGATGAAAATTTGATTTTTATGAGCATGAAAATAATCAATTATTTCATTTTTATCTTTCATAATTTTTAATATTAAAAATTGAAAACAGAAAATACAAATATCATTTTCATGGATGGTGAATTGAACTAATTACTTTTTTGTTGAATTTATGTAAACAGAATCATAAATTTAGGAAATAATAAAATAAAATTCTTAAAATAGAGATTTATCTGGCTTAACCAAGTTTGAAGTAGGGTATTTTTTTAAATATTGGGTAACACTCATCTCCTGAAGAGTTAGTATGTATGCTGTAAAGCTATATTTGAAACCACACCTTCCCCTGAAATCATGCACTGTACCTTCTAAAGGCAAACTTAATACTTGTTAAAGATTTCACTTCTCTTTCTTAAAAAGGTCAGGATTTAACATGGACTTTGTTGCAAATCAAGAAATAAATAGAATGACAAAGAGATAGCAAGTTCCAGTAGAAAGGTGGAATCTTTCTATAAAATTCTGTGATTTTAACTCCTTTTTATTACTGCTGCCACAATAGTCTTTTTTGAATTTAAAAAAAAAATAAACAAATCTAGCAACTTTTATCACTTTCTTAAAATGCCAAAATAACTTTTTTGCCTTAGAGAACCTTCAGAAATTGTATAAAGCCATAAACAGTTTTCAAATTCACACAATTCTAAAACTCTTAACTCACTTCAGAAATAACTTAAGGCAGACTTCTCCATTTGCTGAAAAGCAAGTAATACTTTTTTGCACAAGATCTTTATTTTTTAGGCTCTAATGTTTTTTACAACTCATAAGTTGCTCTATTGAAAATATGTTTAAGAACAGATATCAAGTTGTGAGAAAGTTCTTTCATTAGACTATAACATATAATAAGAAATTATACAAATTCTTTATTTAGTGTGTTTTACAAGGAAGGATATAAAGACAAACATAGCATTATTTAAATTATTATCTACCAAAAGTTTAATTGCTTTCATTTTCAACAACTGCAGCCCAGCAGGAAGGCAAATTCTCCAATTCCATGTTTAAAGAAATTTTGGTTTTTCACCCCCAAAATGTTTGAAAGACTATTTCCAAAAACATTTTTTTTTCTCAGTGTTTAGATCGTTATAAAACATTCTAATGACTGAAACAAATGAGAAAAATCAATGAGCACTAAATCTGGTAAGCATGAAGCAGAAATTCCCATCCTAATGATTTTTTCTTGGCTTTGTTCTACAAAGTATGTCTTTGTATTGTCATGCTGGAAAATAATTCATTTTTTATTTACTAAAGCAGGAAATGTTTGGCATGTTTCATTTACACAATCAAATTGCTGGCAATAAGTGTCTGAAGTGATGGTTCTTCCACGTTCTGCAGCTTGCAATGGATGACATTTTCATATTTCACCAGACACAAATCAAGGACGTCTGTGGATTGAGTCCTGGCTTTGGTGTTGGCATTGGTTTCACATTGTGATTATCCAAGGTTATCTTTTTTGCTTTGGGTTTCAAAAATGAAATGTTGCCATTCCAGGTTAAAAGGCTATGACAGATGGCGGCATATTGTGTTTAGTTCTCAAGTGAAAACTTACAAGGAACCCAAGTTCCTTCTTTGTAAATTTTCCCAATTTACTTGATATGTTCATAGACAGTTGAATTATATTAAATTTTTGCATCAAATACTTTGACATGGATTCACTTCAATTGTCTCTTTCAAAATTTCTTTAATTTAATTATGATTAGATTTTTAATTGCAAAATCTATCAAATCAATACATTTGGTATTTAGGATCACAATGTTAAAAGCAGACATTTTCCCATAAATAATAATGGTTTGAAAAAGATCTAAAAGTAGTAATCGCTTTGAAATGTTATAGAAAAATGTACCTTCCAGTTTTAACTATTTTTTAACAGAACATCACTGTTTTAGATAAAATTTTAATGATGGTTAGCAGGTTAGTCAAATAAACTAAGGCTAGTGAGTTTGGTTCTGAATTCCATTCAGTAAATAACTTGTCTTTTCAACAGTATCTCCATAGTCAAACTGACATAGGTCACCTAAAAACTAAAGTAAAATGGCTTCTAGCCAAAACATTACATCCTCATCAAACTTCATTGACCTCTTTTTCTCATGCCTAACAATTAATGTAACCATCACATGCTACTATTACCTAGATAAGTAATTATAGAAAAATGCAGTTTTTGTGCCTTCACACATCTATTTCCCCATGCCCCATTGTAGTTCATCATTGAAAAGGCTATTATAATGGAAAGTTCTCAGTCAGATCAAGAAGGAATTTAAAAAATAATTTCTGTTTAGTCATTGGGCCAGATTTCAAGAAGTGGACCAGTCCAAAAAATTTCTTGCACCTCTCCCCATATAAGTAAAAACTATAAATAATCTTGAATTTGAAATATATATATATATATATATGTGAGTGGATATATCAATATGTCCATAACCTAATAACAGTAAAAAATATATATATATATTTTACACAACAAATATTTTTCAATATACTATTCTTTCTTGTTGATTCACTTAATAGTGAATATTAATAATACAGATTCAATATTATACAATGAAAATTTCAGTTCAAAATTTAGATAATAGCTCCTTTCTCCTCATTAAAGTTTTCTCATTCACTTTCACTTCCAGTAACTCATTGCATCTTAGTGACATTATCACTTTGCTTAGGATGAAATGGTTAAGAAGAAATGTATCACATTTATTTTTTTTATTCATTCTATTCCTTACTATATTAAAATATAAGACATGATTTTATGAAAATATGTGATTGACATATCTGTACAGAAATATCCAGGCTAACATACAGAATGTTTGCTCCCTATTTTTATCTACCTGGCTATCAACTGTAAAAAGACAGAAAGTATAGTTGTCAGTAAGAGAAAAAGACCAAGATATGAACTATAAATTGGCAGTATTGACATCAAGCAAGTAGAGAAGATTAAGGGGATGGAAAATGCTACACTAAAATCCAAATGCACATTGGATTAGATATAAATTCCAAATGCTAAACAAAGTACTAAGAAACAGGAACATTTTGTTAGAAACAAAGCAAACAATATTGAATTGCTCTGTGATAACAATCTCCTTGTATGGCAGCAAATCTCCTCACGGATGAAGAGAAAACTGAAGACAACAGAAATGTGGTTCTACAGAAGGATACTGAGAATTCAATGAATTGAATGAGTAAGAAACAAGGAAATCTTAAAGAAAATGGTTAACAAAAAGAATACATAGAATCAGAAAGAGATAGCTGAAATTTCTTGAACACATAACGAGGAAGGAAGGCTTGGAAAACTTAACTCTCACAGGGTATATTGAGGACATGAGAGATAGGGAAAGACAGAAGGCCACCACCTGATGTGTTTGTGTGAATAGATGGTGGAATTGATTGGTGGGAGGTTTGGTAAAGGGAGAAATGCTGCTAAAGGCCACAAGTGATAGGAAGTTGTGAAGAGCCATGGTCGCCCACATCTTGGAGGAACACAATTCATAGAAGAAAACATAAAAATTGATGCAACATGATCTTCCAAGATTATTTTTCCCCTATGCCTGGTTAAGTTAAGCTTAGTAAATATCAATAACTTTTTCTTAACTGGTAAACAAAACAATGCATTATGCTTGCTTAATGTCATGATAACAATTTCCTCACTTCCAAATATAAAGCCAAAAAAAAAAAGGAAAACAAAAAGAAGCTTTCCTATTTCTCATCCAATCACCACATTTCTCCTAACAAATTCAACTCCAATCCCTATTTTCTCACCTTTTTGGAACATCCGTTTCATTTGTTGTACATGTTACTTGTGACATGAAATTTGTTCATTTTGTTATCCTTAGTATGATTTATCTGCTTAGCACTACTTAATCTGAATTTATTTTATTTTGCTTTTTTTTTTCTCCCCTCCAATAGGAGTAGATAGGGTTGCTAATTGTCCAATTCATACTCCATCCTCAGTTTTTCGAACAGGAGTAGAGGTTTATGCCTTGTTTCCTGTTTATGATTGGGTTTCCAGTTCCTGCTAAAGTCTACTTCAACTCTATAGTTTTAATGTTCATCCCTACTTACATTAATACAACTCCACACAATAACCCTCTACCTTGAGTGGGTCTTGGGCCTTTTATTGGGTGAACTTTAGTAATAAAAAATTTTAAAAAAGTTATTTTTCTATTACTTATCAATGCTAACTAGTTGTTTTAAATGTTAAATGGTTATTTTAAAAAATATTAGATTTTGTGCACACTTGAGCTGTTGAATATTATATTAAAATAGCTGCTGACTCCAAAATAGATTAAACTGATAAACTTTGACCAAAGACAGGAAAATTAAGCAGAACAAAGTTTTGCTCCTAAGGAACCTAATAATAGACCCATCTTGTTACCAACAAAATTAGTGAAAATCTCTTTTCTTTTTTTAATATTACAAAGTTATCAGTAATAATAATTTTTTTAGCCTACACTTTCAAATATTCATACCAATTTTATTTTTTTTAATTTGAAAAACAGGGCTCATCACTCATTGAAAATAATTTGATATGAAAAAATACTAATATAGCAAGACTGAGGAAATAAAATAAATATTAGATTGTCACACACAAAATGGCACATTTTTTGGTTGGTTGTTGATCCGGTCATCTAACAAGTAACCTCAGTATATAAAAAAAATCTTGTCTTATTCCTGACTCTTTCTTTCCAGATAATTTTCTTTCAATATATTGTTTTTCATAAGCCCAATGAAAATGATTACAATGAAACAATGTTAAGTCATTATATCATACGAGTACAAAATGACAAAAAGAACCATTTTTGCATTGAATCATTTCATGCAACAAGAAATGGATAATCTTTGACAACAGTAAAAGAGTAGGCAAGATGGAAGTGAATCACCAAAACAATACCCAAAACCTCCACTGCACTCCAAAAAGTTAATGGTTAATGTATGGTGGTCTTTCAAAGGGGTTATTCATTATTCATTCTTGCCTCAATTGAAAACAATAATAGCAACTTCATATTGTGGAGAAATCGACTATATGCACAACAAATTAAAAAGAAACACTCTAGGCTTGTGAATAGGTTTGACCCAATTTTGCTGGTGGCCATGTTCTCAATCAACTGTCCAAAAGCTACATAGCCTGAATTATGAAATTTTGCCTCATCCTCCATATTCACTTGATATCTCTCCTACTGATTATCACTTATTTAAGCATTTTGAGCTTCCATATACAATAAAACATTCTCCAATAAGGAAGAGGTAATCAAAGCATTTGAACTGTTTATCATATCAAAGGATGAAAATTTTTTTAAAGATGGGATCAAGAATTTAGAGGTACATTGGAGAACAGCCATTCATCAACAGGGTGCCTATTTCAACTAAATAAATTAGTTATTTAACATTTCAGAAGCAATTCAATTCCTATAATGTGCATCATTTCATGTATGACAACTTGATAAATCTTCTACTTAATACAATTAAATAAGCTAAAGTTATTCCAAGTGTTAAAGCAAAAATGTCTTTGAATTTCTTAAGCTGACTACAGCAGCAAACTACTGCAAACCCAAAACAAAATTAAAATGTGTCACTCCCAGTGGAACAAGGATTTTTTGAAATAGGCCTTCAGTTGAACCATGAGTAGGCTTTAAGCATCAAACTCCATGGTTAGGAGTAATGTGTAATGTTTACAAAACATCTTGAAAATCTTTTATCACAAACCACCACACATATGTATATAACATTTTTGTTGCATCGTAGGAGTGGGAGATTTTTTATAAAACAGTTCTTGGCACGTGTGAAATATTTTATTTTGAATCACTGTATAACAATTTACTTATGCTTACCTGGCACAGGAGTTTGCTTTTGATGGAAATGGTATTGTAAACTGTTCAGCTCATTTTAGATTTGAGAAGGCACCCAGTCCCGGGGATTCCAACCCTGCAGCAGCACCTTCCTCAATACACTGAGAGGTGTAGTCAGTGTAATATCAATAACAGTGGTCAAGGGGATTAGGCAATTCCTGTCCTTTGCCCATAAGTATACATATGTGCATGGGCTCCCCACATAAAAAAAAAAAATCAACCTGTCACATCCTGCTGTAGTGGGGAGGCCAGGTAAAATTTTCCCACATAACTACAACTTCATGAAGTAAAAGCTTATGTTTCAGTTTGAGACTTGGAAATTATAGTCTTATAGTATTTTAAGCCTATTGAAGAGTGAAGACTCAACTTGAACTAAATCTGACTTCAAAATCTAGGTAGGTGTGACTGATGTAATGAAAAAGTACTGCTCTAAGTTGTGCAACTCTACAAAAGTGTAGTTGTACATGGAATATTATTTAAAGATTACTAATAATGTAATTTATTATTATAGTTATACCAATATAACAATTTTTTAGTAAGGCGCTTTGTGTGTTTGTTAAATGTCTCGCAGGCTCGTCTGGTTGACAATTAGTAGTTCGGTCCTTACTTGTTGCGCCAAGCTAAACTTTGATAAATAAATTAAAAATAGTTTTATTTGCTCTTCTTATCTTTTAGTTAATTTTAAACTAGTTTATTATTTTCTATTAATATACGACTTTAAAGACATTAAATTACACTAAAAAATTGACTTAGGATAGGTATGATGACTATTTTCCATAATCTTATTCAGATTCATCTTCTTTCATTCTTAATCTTAACTATTTTAAAATTTCAACAATAATCAGTCGGTCTCTGTCTCCTCATGATTAGTCAAGTCAACCAGACGAGTCTAGAGAACTATTTCAACACCTGAGGTGCCTTTAAGACTTATCGTTAATTGATAAAATTTTAATTTTTTTAAATTATTACTAAATTTGTTTCATAACATTAACTAACAATAATTATGTACTAAATTTTTCTAACATTAAAGTCGAATTAATTAATTAATAACTTTTCTTTTCTCGTTTTTTTAGGTAACAAAAATTAAATAAGTCCAGTCCCTGTCTCCTCAAGTAATAATACCTGTTCCTCAAAGCAAAGGCCGACGCCTGAGGCGTCCCCCCCCACCCCAAAAAAAGGGTAATTGTCCAGTGAGGCTAGACTCGTATTTTTGCTTGGTCTTTAGTCCCATGTACAAATAGGACTCCCACTTTAGTTTAAACTCAGCCTTGCGCCACATTTCGTTCGCGTGGGCGTTCGTAAAATAAATACTTTTTTTTATTACCCTAATTAATAAAGCGTAGTGTGACTTCTTTTTCTATTAATTTTTCCGGTCCCCGAATAACAACAGTAAGGGAAAAAAATCAAATTATTAAATTCTTAAAATTTATTTATTAAATCACCGAGAAAAAAAAATGTTCTAAATTTTTTTTAAATCTTTAGCGAATGGAATACTGCATGAATTTTAAAAAAACTAATCCACTAACTTAGAACTACAATTCACTAAAAAAGTTTTGGTATTAATTAATTAGTATTATTACGAATAGTTCAAAACAGAGCTGTTGGTTATGGAAATAACTTTTAAAATTAAATATAAAATTGAAACTACAAGCAAATACAAAGAGCGTGTTCGCGAATTGGCTATTTTTCAGCCTCGCTTCACATTGCAAGTAAGTGTTCAAATGAAACATCGCCGAATAAAGGTTGAAGAAAACCTCGGTTTGTCAAATGAACAGAAGTCATAAGGAATACTTGAAATAAGAAAATCTTAACTCATAGTAGAGGTCTGCATTTAATTTAAGTTAAGGCTTTTTTTAGTTTCGGTACCCCACGAAAACAGAAAAGGACGATACCTATTTCCGAATTTGTCAACTTAATTTCAAACCTCAAGTTCAGTCAAACAAAAAAGTGACATCTTTACTTTAGCCCTTTTTCAGTTTGTAATTTGTCACATATGTATTTTAATTCTACGCAAATAAGAAAAGAAGATGCATTTGTAAAATTTGTAAGCAAGCAAAGTTTCGTTTTTCTTTTTTCAAAAGAAAGGGTTCCATAAATTAAAAAGTGTACTACTCCCACCCTCACTTAAACCGATCAACAGGTCGTATTTCGGAGTAAGGCGACAAAGACAATAATTCCAATGTCGGATTAATTAAAAAATACAATAATTAAATCCAAATGACAGGGTTTATTTTCAAATCGCAATAAAATGTCCCCTCCCATGTCTGTAACAATAAATAAGTAAGACAAACAACACTAGAATGGTCACTAAAAAATTAATTCTCAGTTGCTTTGCAGCAGACGTTTTCCCTTCTTTTGATAAAGATAAAATAAAATAAAAAATAAGGATGAAGCTGGGAGCAGAACCTATGTCAGATTTTGTCGGATTTTGTTTGTGGATGGACAAAAAATAAGAATAAGAAAGATGCGGCACAAAGAAAAAAAATCTATTGCAATTCAAATTGACCTAGCCAGGTGTTTCTTGTTCGTTTGTTTTTCGAGAGAGCAAGAGAGTTATTTACTAGGTGTAGCGCAGTTTTTGTACATTCAAACTCAAACAAAAAAAGTATTGAAACACCTAGTCACCCTAGTAAGCATCAGTAGGTATTTCTTAGCTTAGTTTTGACAAGGCCGCAAGCATTGGACACCCAAAATGGGAATCAAATTTATTACATGATGATCTGAGATGAACCTACTATCCATCTACACAACGGCGTGACAATAACTTATTTCTTTTCTTTCGCTTTAGGAAAGAAAGAGAGAAGTAAAGATAGTAGGCGAGTACGTTATAAACCGTTAAAAAGCTTTCTTCTTTTAACAATATTTTTTTTTTTTTACAAATAATAACAAAGTTCACGCAGTTTTAAGGCGAATTGATAAAAAATTTTGCAAGAAAAAAATCATGAAAGCTGGTCCTTAGGCACAACTGTTTTTTTTTTACTTATTTATTTTTTAATTTCAACCATCAAGGTAAGAATTTGTAGGCGACTTCTTTTTACAAGATTTTTTTTAAATAAATAAAAAAGGTTGAATAGTCGTTTATTTGATTAATTAAATTAATATTTTAATTTATATATTTAAATTTTGCCTATTCGAAAAAAAATTGCAAAAAGTACTTAAGAAATATTGTGACGCATTTTTTGGTCATTCAAAGCAAAGTTTATGGAGAAATTCTCCAACGCTAATAACCAGAAGAGAAGATTAATCACTTCAACAAAAAATGCCCAAACATTTGGCATCCTAAGTACATAAAGAAAGATTATAATCAGTCGTCTCTATGTTAATGAATTAGATTTTTAGCCCTCTTGAAATAAATAATTCCTTTTGAAACAAAGAACGTTGTTTTAATAACAAGTTCCATATGACACGTCTGACAGATTGGTATACCAAAAAAGGGCATATTGTTAACTTCTTAAGTAATAAAAATAAAATAGATATTATTCTTCTCTTCAATATTGGAAATGATGTCACAATCTTTCGTTGACAATTTCGGAAAAAATTCAAAAGTCAATTATTTTTTCTTTTTTTAAACAAGACAAGTCTGTATTATGATTGAGACAATTATGCCACGTTACTTGAAGGAAAGGAAACTAACTAAATTCTTGTTGGTAGCAAACTAAACATGCAAAAAAATCTATTTCTCTACATTTAAAACTCAATTACTCCTTAAAATAAGGTGACTTTTTTTTAACAATGTTTCATATCGCAAACGTTTACCTAACTAACAGTATCACGGACATATTTTTGCATTCGAAACAAATATTTTCTCATTTTTATCTACAGTTCGACATAAAGTTACTTATGTGAAAACAGAAAAATGATATATTCTAAAGCACTCAGATTGAAAGAAAAAACAATTTTTCTAAATGAATTGTCAGGAAGTCATTTTTTGTTTCCCGCAAGTTCTAGACGACAAAATTCTGAAATAAATACAAATTGTTTCCAATTATTAATGGGATAACACTAACAGTAACACTAACAGTAACACTAACGGTTTGAGTTAACTAACTAAACATTATAGTCACCAAAAATAAAATAATTAAAATAAAATCAAACATAAGTCAAGTTTAAGTAAAATAACTCATAGCAAAGCAATGATCATTCAAATTCATTACTATTTCGCCGATGTTGACAGACTAGGATTTAATTACAAACAAAACCACCCACATATTTCATTCATTCATTCACAAATGTAGCTCGTAGCTACTTACTACAATAAAAAAAAAACCCGATGCAGACTGGTATCCGTTGCTAGTATGCAGTATGGTTTTTACTTTCTTTTTTTTTTCTCTTTTTAACACAAAGTCAGATTGTTTTTTGTTTTTGTTTTTAGTTTCTTTGCATCGTCTTATCGTGGGTGCGATTTATTTCAGAATCTTGGCAATTTTATTTTATTTTTGTAGTTTTCGAATACTAAACAAAAACACTGCAGATTTTTGCAGGTAAAATACACTGGACGTCTTCTTAGCATTGATTTTTATACGGATATCAATATCAAGATTGAAAACTAAAACAGGTTTTTTTTTTTTTGCACAAATGTCAATATGATATTTCGAATTTCGATTAAGTGACCCTGTTGTCATAAAAGATATGTTAAAGAAAGAAAATCAAAATAGTTTTACTTTTAATTAGTTGAAGTAAGGAAGATTTTTTCAGTAGTTTTTAAAAATTCAGTTTTTTTTTTTACTTTTTCCAGTCTAGTAGACTAAAAAAATTATTTAAAAAAAAATTAAACTTCTTTAATAACGTAGAAAATATTAATAATTTATGATATTTTCTACGTTATTAAAGAAGTGGAGACTGTAAAATAAAGACAAAATAATAAAAGGATTTTTAAAGTATTGTAGCGTACACGGTACAGTACACTGTTGTAGTAGCGACATATTCATTGTGTGCAATCATTTCAAATATGTATGCTGTGTACGATGTTTTAAAATTGAACAACAAAAAAGCTATAAACATTGAAGACTTGTGCTAAAGAAAACGTTTATTTAACGAAATGCTTCAACTTACTACTATACAAGTACGGTCACATATTTTCATTTTTCCGAGTACAAACGAAATAATGCGTGTTCACAAGTACACTACACATCATCATGTCATGATATATGACTATGAAGCCGTAATGAATAATGTTGAAAAAAAAAATGAATGAATACCCGGTGTATATTACACATTACATACAATTTCATGACATAACAATTATGCATTGCATATGATTAACAACAGAAAGTCATTTAAACATTTATTAAAAATAAATCAAAATAAGTAAACAATTTATTTATATTGTATTAGTACAAAAACGCGAAATTATTTTATTAACGACTGCTAACTTGTTAATGTTAGTTAACTGAACATTTTTTCAGCATTGAAGCCGTTGATTTTTTAATTTTCTTGTTTTACTAAAAAGTTAGAGATCAATCAAATTTGGCGATTTTTGTATGAACCAAGTTTATCATTGTGATAGAGATTGTCTGTCATTTGAACAGCTGACAATAAACAAGTGATGCGAAGAAAGAAAATTGTTGAATAAAAAATTAAAAGTATCAAATAAGAGATGAAAAATAATCATTACTGATAAAAGTTTTTCATTATTTCGGCAAAATACAAGTTTAAAGATATTTAGTTGAATAAAAAAATACACAACCGCAATTAGACAATGAGACCTTAAATTGGGTGACCACTTTGTAATGAACTTTTAATTTAAAATTGAACACCCACTTTAAGAAACACGCGGTATGATGATGTATATAAGACTTTTATGAGTGGTTCTCAAGTGGGTGATGAATTTTTTTTTAATACTGAGTGAGTATATTATAAACCAGACACCCGCTTTTTAATACTTGATTATTGGAAATAAAGACAAATGCAAATCTCTTTTAAAATCTTGTAAAAGAAATTAAATTATTAATTAACTTGCCAATAAAAATCAGTAGAGAGAAATAACAATATTTTGATTTTGTTTTATGTACAAGTATTTTCACAATTTACAGCATGCGTAATTTACAAGACGTGAAAGAAAAATAGTGTTTAAATCAGTGTGTTATACATAATATTTAAAAACTGATCACCCATTTTGTAACCACCATGCTTAGAGCCAGTCGGGGATTAAGAAAGGAACATTACATGGTAACACGCAGGGAGGGAGAATGGGTGGTGGGTCATTATTACCTGTTAGACATTTGCGGGTATCCAAAGCAAATTTCTCTCGATATCTGCGAATCTCTTTCACGAGGGTTCTTTCTTGTGGTCCTTCAATTGCTGAGAAGACGGAGGCTCCTATGATAAGGTATAATATATAGAAACCTATGAGGACTATAAGCCTAATGTTACTCTTTGCCAAACCCATTTTGACGGCCTGTTGCGAACATCAGTTATTATCGTAGCTGCTTTGCTGCTGACGTTAGGCTAATGTGCGATACTGCAGAAACTACGGATGCTCTCTAAAGTACTAACTGATCCAACGAATTCACAATCTTTTTTTTCAGCTCTTGAACGTCAGAAAGTGTATTGATTCGTTTTTATTTTCATTCGTTTTTATTCGATTATATATTTACTTATTCTAAATATAAAGCTATGAATTAAAAAAATGAATTATTGTAGTAATTATATCTCAAGTAAAAATTATTCAAGAAAAATTATGAATTTAAAATAAAATCTTAGTGTAGAGAGTAGAGACCTACTAATTAAGAACCGCCTGATGGATGTAAGGAGACAAAATAAGATATGAAATGTGAAATTTCAACAAGAGACTGAATGAATAATCTTGTCTAGAATAATAAATAATTAAGAAGAGGATTATCAACGGATAGGCATTTTGTACTGTACTTACTCTTAAATAAATCTTAAGGTGCTGATTTTCGGAAATTTACCGGATCATAAAAACAAAAATTCTTAAAGTTCATGATAAATTTCTGATACATAAACATACAATATTCTTAAAATTCATATATATGTACAGTTATATACATATAGGTAATCTGGCACAAGGCCACAAGAATAGGGCAATTAATGAAGATCAAACTCACTAGCAGATTATTTTTCTACTAACTACAAAACACCAAAATAAGAGTAAATTATAGTACAGATCTTTCATTGCTTAGCAAAAACAAACACATTTATATTTATTCACATATATATCATTAAACATTGTATTGAATTATTACAATTTTTTTCATGTAAAAAAAAGCGCCTCCAAATTAGATAATAATAATGACTAAATCAACAAACATGCATAGACACCTGACCTTATAAGATTTGAAAAGCTTGCAATATAAAAAAAACTATCAACTAATAAAACCACCTGCTAATGATTCAAATATTTTAACATTTTTGAAAGTTCACTAAACCTCTTTCATACTTTCTTATAAATAAATGAGTTTTCTTTCCATCTTTTTAAATCATGTGTAAAAAATAAAAATGCTTGTATTTTTGTAATGTGTTTTTTGATTGATTGTATGCCTATATATATATTTTTTATTGTTAATTAATCATCAGTTAGCTAAAAATCTGTGGTAATAACATCCATGTATTGTGTCTAACATTTTCTGCTAACAGAAATCTACAATAAAATATGGTGGAGATATTGAAGGTTAAGGAAGGTTGTTGAAAGGTTACAGCAAGGACTGCATCTTAAAGGAATTAAGTAATTTGAATATATGAGAATTTAATTCAACAATAATAACATTTATTAGGTATGTAATATTTTCAAAGACAAGCAAGGTTTTAAACAAGATTATTATGAAGGAGACTATATAAAATTACAAATCAAGCATTTAGCAAAATTCTCTTTGACAGTAATACTCAGATTATTTATCTAAAATGAAAATAGTTCAATTCATTCCCATAAATTTCCTTTGATCAGATAAAATATAAATGCCAGTTACATCACAGTCAAATAATAAAATCTGCATAACTCTTGTCATTACAGAAGTTTGTGGTTTTTATTAGATTAAATTTGTCAATGAAATGTGTAACTAAAAGTGAATGCAATGAATGTGAAAAAATAAGCCTTTAAATATAGTCTTACACAGTGAAAGTGGTTTCTAAAAACTTATTTTGAAAAGACTGACATTGATAAACAGAAATGGATTGGGCTGCTGGTTATCTTTATTACACATCATGTCAACCTTTTAGTAAACATTATTTAACATAACTTTTTTAATCAGCAAGGTAAAAAATAAGTTTCATTTATGATTTTAAATATGTTGGATAATTTATTTACACAAGCTACATACTTGAAATTTGACAGAAACTTGTCTTGTTGGTTTTCATCAATGTAAAAATTTGAAAGTTCTCAGTTTTATGGTTAAAAACAAGTTATAAAAATATATTAAAATACTTGTAAAGCAGATGATTTCCACTATTTCAACTATTTCTGTTCAATAAATTCTCTCCAGTCATAATTGTTTTCATTAGAATTTTGTTAATCAATATCATGGAATAAACAATAATTTTATGTATAAGAGATTGAGTCTTATGTTATTTTTCTTTACAACAAAACATTACACAATTACTGCAAGTAAAACAGAAATTGTTACTTCTGAACGAGGCCATTTTTTTTTATAAAATTTGCTTCAACATGTAACCTGATTAAAAGCCATATATCAATTTGATAAACTAATTTTTCATTATATAAATGTTTGAATAATTCATTCAAACCAACATTAAACTTCCTGGACTCCTGACTAATTTGAAAACAAAATTTAATCAAATGCAAGCAAGAGAGATATTTGTTTCTGCACTAGAAAACAATGAGTGCAGCTCACCTTTAAGCATATACATAACCACAAGACAACCAAAGGGGCTCTCTTTATACAATCTGATTTGTATATCTATCATGATATTACCATTTTAACATTGACCTATAATATTATTAGCAACTGACCTTTGTAGTAGCAGCAAGATAATTTGATATTACTTTGATTGAAATAACTTTCAAGATCATTGTCAGCTTTTGCTTTGGTGAATTTGATTTTGTTTCATTATGTTTAATTAGTCAAGTAATCGTGGATCAGTAGAGAGAAAATAAATGTAATAAAAATGAGTCTCAGAGATCTGTCTTGCAAGCCTACTAAAAAAAATTGTTCATTCTATTCAACCTCTAGAGTTGTGATCTTGACTCTTAGATTGACCAATTCATTAACTTATTGGCTCATCAGTACAGAAGTCCTACAAGATATCAACAGAGTAGAGTACTTTATGGTGAAATCAGTGGTCTTCCTTGTTAAGTAAATATTTACATATAAAACAATAGAGTTCTTTTTTACAAAAGTTCACTCCATACAAGGCTCGATAGCCACTCAAGGTAGAGGATTATTGAATGTGGTGTATGATATGAATGAAAGAGGAAGTGGTAGGAAGTGAAGATTATGAGGATAAAGATAACAGATAACGATTGGCCCTTGACTTAAAGTGGTTAAGATTGCTGTGTTGAGGGAAGATCCATGTAGGTGTCTGTCCACAAAGTAGCAATTCTTGGGGAAAAGATGAGAGGAACCTCCTCCTTATAATTAGAATACAGAGGAAATGAGGCTGATTTAACTCTATGGACATAGTAAAGCAGTAAAGGTTTGAACTGGTGGAATTAAAGCATGGAGCTTATCTAAACATTTGCTATGGAAATAACAACAAAGTAGCAATAGTTTTGTGATGTTGTATCTGTAGGAAAAAGAAGCAGCAAAGTAGAAAATAAGTCAACTCCCAAACTCCCATAAAACCAATTTTGAAATCTGTCAAGTTTAGAAAGTGTGGATTGAGCAGTTTCAACCAAGATATGTCAGTATTTTAGGTCAAATCTGACTCTAATAAGATAAAGTATAGCAGAAGGAGACAAGTATTTCCTGGAATGATAGAATGATCATCTTCAGCAATACATTGTATATATGAGTTCAACTTGAGATTTGGAGTGAACTTGAAACCTAATAGGTTCACAGCATGGAGCCTCATTGAGAGTGCAAGCATCCATATGACTGAAGGAAAGTCAGGATTTGATCAGTGATGTTGAAATTGATGCTTAGTTAGTCTTTTAGATATTGGAGGTCAGAGGAGTAATCAGCTATAAGACTGATCATCTTGATTCTTGGAGATGCTTCTATAACCTCTGGTATCATCTGCATACCAAATCCATTCTTTATGTCCAGAATATGTGAATGAAATACTAAGTTATTTTTTTAAAGTTCAATGAAGTTTATCAAATGGAACAAACATTTAATAGAGTTGAGAATGTAGAGCAAATTCTTTATTATAGCTTTTTATCCATGATTTTCTCAAATCAAAAAGTTATTTTTTCTTAATGAAGAAAAGTAGGAAATGTTATTTTGAATTTCAACAATTCTAATTATATACAAAGCAATTTTTCTAACCTAATTTTAAGCCTTAAACTTTTGAAATCAACAAAAATAGTAGACCAATTCTAGTAACTTTTCAATAAATATATACATTAAATTTAATGAAAATTACTCATTAAATTTTTAAAATAGCAAAATAAATATTGTCTTTACAAGGTACTCTGTAAATATGACATTTTGCTAAAGTTAATTAATCCAAAAGTATTATTTCCCATCAACATGAAAGCAGTGACGTATAAATTTTCAAGAAAATTATTTTATGTTTACATTTTTTATATATAATTAAATAAAGTATTTGAATGTAAATTATTTCTTCCATTTATCTTCTACTTTTGTACATTCTTCATGTATTCAATTCATTGTTCCATTTATTGCTATGTCAAATGTAGCTGAGACAAAATATAATTTCCTAATTTAATTAACAATGATTTTAATTTAATTAATGTCAAGTGATCGTATTGAAAAAATTGGAAAATCTTATAAACCAGTTCCAACCAGTTTGAGTTAACCAAAGCAGACTGACAATGAAAGTCAATAGGACAATTCAAGCTTAAGCATATAGAATCAAGATTTGTATTTTGTGAGGAAGATAAGCTGTAACAACTAACCTCCTACCCATGACATGAAATATTCAGTTGGCAATGACTCATTATGCTGTAGTGTTGGTTTGTATACCAATTACTTGAATCAATGACAATTTTAAATACTTTGATTGTCTATCAGATCAGACCAAATCCTTTTGGGAAACTCCATTCATCAACCAATAATCATGTCTGTTTTATCAAATAATATATCCAGATTCTTTTGCCACTGGTTTTATCTGTTACAGACTGTTTTAATAATATGCCAAATACATTAACACTTTACGTTATAACATTTATAATGTTGTGGTGTAAGGACATGCATTGTGGTGTAACAGATGGCGGCTCTGAATGAGAAATAAGAGAGCCATATTCAAATTCCAGCAGTGTTTGTTTAGATGCACAAAAAAGGCATGAATCCACCTCTTCTCCACCTAACTATGGATTGAATCACAGGACAGATTTGGTCCTATAGCTTTGGTTGGCAACCAGTTTACTACAGAAAGAAATGGCAACCTACTGCAGGATAATCTGTCTAGTCAGTCATGAATTGAAAGAGAGATGATCAGCCAACCATGTATCACATATGACGACAGATTGATGTTGCACCATTGATTCCTGTTTGATTAACAAAGTTAAGCATTGTTGTATCCAGTCAATATTCAATAGCTAACCATTGTACAGGGTGACTGAAAAGTAACTCACCATTTTAAAATACTTATAATTTATTTATTAACTATAATTTTTACAAGAAATGGATATGTGAGGAAAGTGTTTAGCATGAGGTTTTATTTAAAATTTGATATGGGCACCAGATTTTTCTACCAACTTCTTGAGTTGCCCAGGAATCACATCAACTGATTTCACTAGGAATCCTTGTTGTATGGAAGACATAACTTCGCCCTTCAAATTCTTCCAAAGTCTTGGTTTGGTATAGTAGATTTGCTCCTTTAACCCCAAAGAAAAAAAGTCACAGGGTGTTAAGTTAGGACTGCTAGCTGGCCACTCATACATAAAATAGGGAGTTCCTTTTCAATCATGCTATAAAATACCAGTAAATTTAATTAAAGATCATTAATCATTGAAGCTCAGTTCATCATTAAATATGCACTGTTTTCTACCTTTAATATATGATTGTTAGAGATAGTATAATTAAAATTTGGTACAACCAGACTTTTATAGCGGCTGCTCAGAAAAATATTAATACGTTGCTGTAAATTAAGTACCAAGCACCTTTTCTTATTTTGCTTTATATTGTGAAAAGAACAATTAAAATATTTGACCCACAGAGAAGATTTTTTTTAATGTAGAAAAAACACAGAAAAAATCAGTAAGCAATTTTCATCATATAACCATACAAGACCTTTGAAAATCAAAGTAAAAAAAGCTGTAAATAAACTGCTTTGGTAATATTGTTAGTTAATTCTCATAAAAACAAGTGTAAATACTTAGAAACATTGTAAAAATGGAATGTTTCTCTGTTAAATGGAATTCAAATGAGAGCTAAGAGTCCAATGTATGATGTAGAAACCATTAATATTTCATCTTTTTGTGACTTTTTTAACGGATTTGTAATTTTTCTAATCTTATTACATAAATTTATCATTGTGGGTTTTGCACTGTTTCTCTAAAACTTAAAGAAGGCTAGGATTAATATCAGCAAGTTTAAATAAATAAAGCACTTTTATGGCATGAAACACGTTATATACGGTACCTCTGAAAACTATTGGATATGTCCCAATCCTCATAAATACGTTGGACACTATTGTAAGTGGGGGTAATATGCTGTCCAAGTAGTCCACCACTAGTAGTGATTTACCTACATGTCGCTGGTGAGTATTGTATTTTGTTGATGTCATAAAGCTTACCATTTCATTTCCAACCTCTATTTTGGTTATTCCTCATTCAGTAACCTTTTCTAGGTTACCACAAAACATAGAGGCAAATATAAACATTGTTGTATAAAGTTTAAGGTTTAAAATTACATTTGAAACATTGCTATGTATATTAATGGAATTGTTGAAATTCAAAATAATATGCTTCCTACTCTTTTTCATTAAAAAAAGAAGTTTTTGATTTGAGAAAGTCATGGATAAAAAGTTACGATAAAGGATTTGCTCTACATTCTCAACCCTATTAAATGTCCGTTCTATTTGATAAACTTCATTGAACTTTAAAAAAATAACTTAGTATTTTATTCAGATATTTTACAAGTTAGTCATTTTGCTTCTATAATGAATCAATTTACCAACTGAGAGGGACTTTGACAAAGACCGATTGGCTACCACTAATTATCTAAACTGCCAATACCAATATGTTAAACATTTAGCATGATTTCATTTATTTATTAGTTTATCCAAATTTTTACTCAGCTGATATAGTGCATTTATTTTTGATCACAGGCTACTTGGCATAGTGATAAGTTGGTGAGAGTTATTAATCCTTAGAAACAGTATAAAAATGGTTTATATATATGGTTTATATATATGGTTTATATATTTATAAAAGAGTACTGAAAAGTTCTCAGCTCAACCAAGAAGCTCTTTCACTTCAAAATTTAATGTTTCATTAAATGACCAGATTTTGGTAATTGAGTCAAAGCAAGAACTTTTCAGCACCTACTCATATTAAATGATTTGCAAGTGATAGTCCACTGACTAGAAAAATGAACTTTTGATGCTATTTTCAGTTTAATTCCTAATAATGGATTGATGATAATTGTTCTCAAACTCCATAACAAGGAATGAATAAGTTTTTGTGTGGTCTTGTTAGTATACTAGTTTATCAAAATTTTATTTATTTTTAATCATTTCAACCCAGGCAAGGCAATAAAGCCACTAAGATGGTAGGGGTGACTGAGTTTAAAATAATAAGAGAATTAGAAAACAGTATTATTATGAGAGAGAAGAATAAAGGAACATGTATTAAGACAAAAGATAACAACTGGCATCACATTTAAATTTTAAAAGATCAAATTTGATTGGAAAGCAAGAAACCAAAAAAGAATTCCACAAGTGAGAAGTGCAAGAGAGGAAACTGACAGCATAGAAAATATGGTTACATCTTGCCATTTCAACTGTAAAATGACGAAAACTTGCCGCCAATCTAGTACTGCACTTATATTCATAAAGTCTAGGTGCCAATCAGAGCAATTACCATGAAAATATTTATCAGAAAGGCAAAGGGAAACTGTGTTATGATGGTGGTAAAATGACAGCAGCTGAGATAACCAATAACAGAAGAAAATTGTCTAGAACAACACAGTGAACAAACTTTCCTAATGGCAGACCTAGCAATTGATTCAATATGATTATTATAATTATAATTTCTCCATATCAGTGGAAGAAGGTGCAATGAGTGACTCTCCTGGAGATTAGTATCAGCCAAAAAAAGGTTCTTCCAGATAATTAAAAGAGAGCTTTAATTTTAGAAGTGTTAAAATTAACAAGCCATTTCTTGTCCCAGTTAACAAGAGATTGACAATCATTTTCGAGATCCACTGCCAATTTGGCCTTATCAAACTAATCAGTCTTACCATTAAGAAAGGAGTAAAAAATTCAGACATCAACATATATACTGAGTTGAGAATTGATAACATCAGGAATATTGTTGACAAAAATTAGGAACAATGTAGGTCAAAGGATAGAGCCTTTGGGGAAATGTGCATTTATGCAAAATATCTTGAAAAGTCGGCGTTCAAGTCAATCAACTTTCATTTCACAATTTGATAAGAAAAATTAGATCAGATCAAAGATTTATCCAGAAATACCATAACCTTTCATCTTATGAAGAAAACCAGTATGCCAAACCCTGTCAAATGCCTGATAAGCTTGATAAACACTTTCAGCAATAACTGTTAACACATCAGCATTTGACCTAGAGAAGTGAAAGCCATATTGCTTGTTTGAAAGAAGACACTTCATGATGAGATATTTAATTCAGAGTTGATTAAAGCCTCTAGTACTTTGTCCAAAAGGGTAGAAGGCTAATAGACTGATAGAAGGATCAGATGGTTTGTCTGTGTTCTTAAAGACTGGAACTACAGAAGAGGATTTTCAACAAGGAGGGAAGCAAGAAGCAGCAAGGCATTTATTGTCAAGCTTAAAGAGAACAGAAACTAGTTCAGAAGCACATTTCTTAAGGACTATTGCAGGGATACCATCAAGTCTACATGATTTATGGGGATCCAGTTTAGAGATGACAGCAGAAAACATGGGTGGAGTTATATGCAGATCCCTTGATAGAGCCTCAGTTCTAAGTGGAAAGTCAGGCAAAGATGCTCCAGAGGAATCAAGATTAGAATTGGAAGAGAATTTACAAGCAAAGCATTAAGTGAAGAGAAGCGAGATACAGGACTTATTTAACACACTATTACAGTGCCACCAGTAGCATGAGAACCAAACTTATTAGAGGCAATACGCTGCCTTATTCAGGTCAGCAACCAAAAATTTAGCCTCACTGCAGACAATTATTACATAAAGAAGTGTCGGTTATGATCAGAACTATCACATTGGTACAGCCAGAAAAATTGCTTCCTGTGGACTATAAAAGTTAAATAGACAGGTGTGAACTAAGAAGAAAGTTCAGTGACACAAATCCCAATAGGAAGGTTAAAAATATCATTCCAAGGGGCATCATGAAGAAAATCAGGAAATGAATCTCAATCAGTACATTGGTAACAGAAAGAAGTCTTGTGGATAGGAGGTTCCTCTCTAATAGACAACTCAAATGAAATATCAACAGATACTACAGCATGATCAAAATTGCTAAGAGGACAGAGATGTGATACTCAACAAGAGCCAGGATAGAAGGTAAGGAGCAAATCAAGTAAAGAAGCATATAGTTCAGAATTATTGGGGAAACAAGTAAGGAAATTCACTATTTGACTGAGCAACAGAAAAACTGAAAGTCTGAATACTGGCAACATCAGTAATATGAGAATGATTAAGCCACTTGACATGATGAGCCTTAAAATCACCAAACACAAAACTGTTCATAGATGAATGTAGAGAGAAAGCTATTTCTCTACTGCCAGATATTTTGTCTAATATGTTATAGTCCTGAGAAGGAGGGGAACAATAAAGGAAAAAGTGATAGCTAGCAGAGTGCAATAAAGAAAGTTGAAAGTACATGAAAGAATCATCTAGGGACTCAAGAGACAATTGCTTTGCCATTCAGAGATTTTCCCAGATGTGGAAACCATGGCCATGCATATGTACCCTAGAATGTTTTTAACAAAGAGAAAGATAGCCTGGAACAGAGATTTCATTGGTAGTGATAGAAGAGTTTAATTTAGTTTTCATATAAAAATGATAACATTTTACTAAATCCTTACTCTTAGTGGTTTTCACATGTAGATCTTTAAATATATTTTTCCAATTATTTTATTATATTATTATGTTCTTATTCAGAGGGGATCACTTTATTACTTAATGACAATAGAAAACCACTTTATGTCCAGTAGAATCTTGTATTAATATTTTTTACTTATATCATCAAAAATTATTGTTGTACTCTGCTCTTTCATAGAGTCAGACTTTTCGCCTTCTGGCTTCATAAACATTTTGAAAAGAGTCCATCATTGTCATAACTAAGACACTGCCATCTGGTATTGCTAGTGCAATGGAAACAACTCTAATACAGAAAAAAGTTACAGACATTACATTACTTATATAATAACTCTGCATATTATATATATATATATATATATATATATATATATATATATATATATATATACACACACACACACATATATATATATATATATATAAGAGGATGTTGAAAAGTTCTCATCCCAGGCACGTCCTCAATCTGATCAAACATTAGAATTTTTTTTGCATTTCAGGCTCAAAAATTTTCAGCACCTCCTCGTATAGATGTGCAATGATAATGGTGTATAATATTAAGTTAACTGAGGCAAAATTGATTACTTAATATAATTTCCTCAATATTAGCAAAGTTAGAGAAATTCATTTTGTTTTGTTTTTTTTGTATATAGCTTTTGATATCTTAAGAAACAAAAAGACAAGAATTTCACATTATAGTGAAAAAGTAGTAAATGAAAAATTGATACATTGAAGTAGGATCTCTGCTGATTGATTGTAATACAAGAGAAATTGTTCCAAAATTGAAAGTAATCTTTAAAAATAGCACAAAGATAGCAAATAAATTGGAATATCCAGTATAACAAAGTATCAAAAAACATTTCCAATCAGTACAATTTTACAACTATTCAAAAATATTAGAAGAATAGTTTTCATAAGTTAAATGAATAACGAATGATATGTCTGGTCGTTGTGAAGATTCATTCTGTGTCTCTATATCTAATACCAGGTTATTGATTCACCTAAAAGAAATAAAATTAACCAAAGCTAAGAGTCAATTTTAAAAACGTGGTTTATTAAATACTATATTACTGAAAATGAAATGAAAAAAACTGTCAATTTTAACTGATCTACAAAATCATTTTATCAAATTTTTTGATCTGTTACTATTTTCTTTATGGTTTTATAAAATCATCAAACCATATAATAATTATCAATGTGTATTTATTTATATGTGTCCTGTCCTATCTATAGTGGGAAAGGAGGTAAATCAACTTAAGTTAGTAAATTTATGAGTGATTACTTCCCTTTGTAGTTTTAATAACTTACACTAATAAAATATTTATTTGCATTTAGACAAAATTAATTGCTGAACAAAATGAACCAATTAATTAATCAGTTCCCTTACTCCTACATTTCTTAGATTGCAGTCTTATTTGTTCAAACCTTTTATGTGAGATACTCAGATACCTTTGTCTATTAAGTGATCCCCTTGTTTCAACTTGGTCTTGAAATAGGGCTTGTCATCATTGTCTTTCTTACTCCAGTAGCTAACTTATCACCTTCACCCTGGTGCTTATCAGTAGAGAGCATGATTGTTATTGACCCGGGCATTGACTGATCTGGTATGGTGCTGGCTGTGATTGTGTCTCCCATGTCTTTTCTGTCAGCTTAGTGTATTCCTTGGTGGTGCCAATCCCCTTTCCGAGTCTCCTACTAGGGAGTAAGAACACACCAGCCCTTCACATGTTTCACCTGTCAACAGAAGCGGGTTACCAGGGTGGAGTTAGGTAAGGGCTGATGCTCCCATCCATCCCATGGGATGCTGCTGCTGGGATTACACTGTGCCATAACACACTGATCACTCCATACACCCACCCACCATATTACCCAAGGTCAAATGGACAAGTTGAACAGTTTGTGGGTACTTTTAAAAGAACTTTGAAAAAAGCAAGTAATGAAAAAATGAGTGAATAAGCACTACAAAAATTCTTGAAAGTATACTGGATAATGCTGAATCCCACTAGACTGACAGGCAGAATTGATGTTTACAAGAAAAATTAAATTGGTGTTCAACAAGTTGTTACCAGTTAAAAAAAAAATGGGAAAGGATAACAAAAAGGTCACAAAATTTTTCAAAATTGGCGAAAAAGTGTTTTTCAGAGTATATAAAAATGGAATAGAAATATAGGAAGATGGTGTAATAAGGTTACGAATTGGAAAAATTATATATATGGTAAAAGGAAAAAAATGGGAACACAAAAGGCATCAGAATCTGTTAAAAGGTTTACTGAAGAAAGGCTCACAAGAAAGGAAGAACCTATGCAAGTACAGTATGATATTTTTGATGTACCAACACCCCAAGAATTCATTGAACATACAAGTATGATTACCAAAAAAAGGAAAAGTACAGTAAAACTAGAGGTTGACCCAAAACGAAAGAAATACAAATTCACCAGAAAGAGGAGATGAATACTAAAAAATAAAATAAAATTTTTACTAGTGAAAAAAGAAAAAGAAAAAAATCTCTAAAGGTGGGGAGTAAATAGATACACCCAGTAACACAAATGAACTAGGTAAGATGCCTTAAATAAAGAACTCAAAGTGAGCCATAAGTCCGTTGGAGTCAGTCGAGGCATAATATTATAATTGCTAGGAGTGAGTTATAACAGTATACATGCAGGTTAGTAGGATATAGAATCCCAACAAAAAAGGAGAAATGTGATAGTGAAATGTTTTTATATTGATAACACATTTCATCTTCATTAAGTAATTAGGTAGGCATCTTCAGGTAAGAATGACCCATAAATCTGTGTTTTGGGGTTTTTTTTTTTATTATTTTAGGTTTCATCATTTTACTGTTGAAATAGATGTAAGTTCTATTCTAATAGTTTCTTTTATTGCACTTTTCATCTGTAGAACTCTTTTCCAGCTTTTTGCTTCCCTGACCCCTATGATAGGTATCTATTATTACTATATTATGTTTCTGACCATAGATGACCTTTAGTGATAGTACCAAATATAAGGCCTTGAAGTCAGTCACAGGAACCAAATATATATCAGTATGATGGTACTTTTCTCTGTCAGTATCAAATATAATCATACAACCCTTTGTGAATATCTTGGTCACCAAACAATATAACAGCATCAGCTTTCAAGTTTTTCTAGTAGAATTCTAGTTCTAATCTTTTCATTTCCTCATATTGTCTTGATCTATGGTTTGTAATGGAATAAATAGAAAGAGAAAACTAAGACAAATTATTTATTCAGCAGATGTAGTCTGAATGTATTCTACACAAAAATCCACCACTAGCATCTTAAACAAAGAATTATATCTTTTAATAGCAATGTGTCTACAAGAATTTGTAGCAATCCTTCTTACAAGAGCAATTAATTCTTTACCCACAAGAGAAACCTCTCTGCAAAGTGCTAACTTATTAGGGTTTGTATGTAAAAGTTGAATTACAGGTGATGCAATGGATGTCAAAGTGCCTGTAGACTAGTCACTCATTTTGTGCCTTTAAGTGAACCAAATGTTAGGTCGGATGAATTTTTGAACTGATTCAATTTTTCTTATCAAATTGTGAAAAGAAAGATCTAGATTCTAGATCTTTTTGCATTAATGCACATGTATCCAGGGATCTACTCTTGAACCTTCTTTTTTACAGTAAAGTTCACCCTTTACAAGGCTCAGGGGTCACTCAGGGTAGAGAGTTAGGTTAGGAGGCCATTTATGCATATAGGAGTGGAAGATAACAGTTAACCCTAGCCTTGAACAGGTTGATTGTAGTGATTGAGGAAACATTGTCTTGGGAGTTGATTCTACAGGGCAGTGGTTTGCAGAAAGAAGCTGCTTGAGTGGAAGTTATTTCTCACCAATGTAATACAGAGGGAATGTAGGTGGTTTGCTACTATATAAGTGGCATGGCATGATCCTGCTGTAAAGGACCCAAGAATGCAGTTCATCTGAGCACTTTCTGTGGAAGTAGTGGTAGAGTAGCAAGAGGCTTGCCACATCCTGCCTGTAGGAGAGAGGTTGGAGAGTGGAGAATAATTCGTCACCCAAATGAGCTCAGAGAGTCTTTTAGACTCTATCAGTGTTGGAGAGTGAGGTCTGGGCAGCTCCCTCCCAAATATGACAATAGTCCTTCATTTTTGGCCTGATCTGACTCTTGTAAAGGTAGAGGATAGCAGGAAGAGTCAGGTACTTACTGGAGTGGTACAAGGAGTCAAGCATTTTACCTGCACCTTAGCAATGGATCATATGTATGAGTTCCACTCAAGGTCAGGTGTGAGTTTAAGGACCAATAGTTTTTCAAGACACTATGCTTCCTTGAGAGGATCTCTGTTCATCCTGATTGGTAGTAGTTTGGGTTCACATCCCACATTCTTCCATTGTTCCTGATGTAATCAGTTCTCAACTCAGTATCTATACTTATGACACAACTATTTACTGATGTAAAAGCTCATGTTAAACCCAAGATTGAGATATGTTTACGTTGATCACCTAAGGGCACAATTATCTTTACAGAAAGATATCTAAGAATATTCTAAAAGAAAGAAAGAAAGTACTATATATTTTTTTTAACAAGGTCTCCTAAGTTTAATACAGGTGGAAAAATTAGATATATCAATGTCAAATTTTGGAGGGGGAGTTGTCTATATAAATGATAGTACCCAAGCCAAGAGACAGAGATTGAGCCAACAAGAAAGACCAGGAGACCAGAGGAAAACAGGCCCAGAAGTTGGCTCCATGCAGCCCAGGATTGCTCATAAGACAGGTGTCACTAAAGAACACCCAAGCAAAAACACAAACACACACATAACAGAAGAATTGAGTGGAAGTTGATTGACTGGTTATTACTTTGAAGAAATGAGAAACAATCAACTGACTGGTTATTACTTTGAAGAATTGAAGAAGCATCAGCTGGTTGGTTGTTACTTTGAAGAATTGAGTGAAGAGTCAACTTGAGTGAAGAGAATTGAGGAAGAGTCAACTAACTGGTTATTTCAAAATCACCATTCCTACAGTAGAAAACTTGATTTTGCATTTTATTCAACCAGTTTTTCTTTATATTCAATAAACCTGTTGTTAGAATTATAAACAGTGTTGTGCATTTTATTGAAGGAGTTCTTATTCCAACTGTCCTGGGACATAAAGAGACAAAAGTTTATCACAGCCACAGGTAGGAATTATGCAGAATTGTCTGTGGTACACAATGTATATAGAGGAATTCATACTAGACTTCACCATCAATCCAAATCAACCCTATCAAGATGACACACCAGCCTCAACAGAGGTGGGAAAAGAAAAAGGATGACCAGTAAGGTCAGCATTACTCAACAAAACTAGCAGAGCTAGCGACTAAGAGGAAACAGAGGAGAAGAAATGGAGATTGGAACCAGGGGAGTGTGGAGTGTGAGTTGAGTAGTGATAGGTGTGTTGTTAGGGTTGTCAACATTGAGGGTTACATAAATATGAAATAGTATTTTATGTTTTCAATATATTTACTAATTTTTGTGTGTTTATAGTCAGAATAAATATTTAATCTTCCTTGGTTTTCTTTTGTTTTTAATAGCATACAGAGGCCCATCACCAAATGTGGGCCTGGGAGACTGCTACTCAAAAAATAATTCCCCTCTCACCACCATGAAAATAACACAAACTAATTTTAGTATTCAAATTCTTACTTGTGACCCCCCAATCACCATCCTTTAAAACTCTTTGGAGGCAGGCCTGAATACATGCACACACACACACACACACACACACACACACACACACACACACACACACACACACACACACACACACACACACACTTTTTTTAGATGATGTCACCATCCTTTCCAGCAGGGTGGCTGATACATTTTAGTTTCAAGAAAACAGCATCTTGGGAAAAGATGAAGTTTAAGAAAATGTTTGCCATTAAGTAAGGGTGTTGTAATTAATGTTGAGGGTGGAGAGTTATGATCATAATCTTTTGGGAAAAAAACTGTTGATAGAAAAACATTGCTGGAAAGATATACACCAACAGAATAAAACTGGTTTAGTAAAGATAAGTTAACTTCATAAAGCTGTTTGAAGGAAGTGAGTGTATCAGGACTTGGTTGATATTTTCTTAAAATTATAATTGGATAATTATTTTAAAAATATATCTTCAGCTTGGATTTTGGACGTAAATGATCCAGGATGAAGTAAGAGGTACAAGTATTTATCTATCCAGTTGTGTATGACATCAGAATTTGGATAACGACAGCCCATCTAATTTTTTCATATGTTTGTGTAACACTTTGCTATCCCTCACCAAAGAATCTGAAAAGGAGCAGAACAGTATTGCAGCCAGTTATCATTTGGGAATACACTAACATCTTTCAACATGTTAGTTGCCTTTTAACATGTCATTTTGATGTGAAATCCAGGTTGTCATAAAAGACTAGAGTTCTTATCATTTCCCAAGAAAGATAAATAGATTAAGTATTGGGTTTCTATGTAGCTGTTATTTGCAACTTTAACCAAGTTTATTGGAATGGTAAGTTCACTGACTTAGGTCTAACTCAATGAAATCATCTCTTGACAATGTGACAAAAGTGACAATTCAATTGTTTAATTTTCTAAGAAAAAAGTCGGAGTAGTTTCCAATACATTGATTTTTCTTTTGTTATATGCATTGAATTTATCCAAATATCAATAATTTAGCTTCTAGTAGGATTCGTAATTCTCACTGTAACAATGTAAATGTTGTCAGATTGATAGAAGTAACATTTGTCTCAAAAATTAGGTTAAAAGCCAAGTCATTGACATAAGATCTTTTAATGGCATTTGTTTAAATATTTAATATATATATAGGTTTGAACATTCCTTTAAAAAATTATCAAGTAGTAAGAATATTTCTATTGTTGGTAAACTCACAGTGATTAAAATAATGTATGAAAAAGATAATACTTAGATGTTTTTGTTCATATCTTACTATATAATATACTATAGGTATGTGTTTATTTTTGCCTACAACCTTTTGCTTAAAGGGGGATAATTAAAAACAAAACTAATGTTGGTGTTATCTCTCTTACACTGATGACACCAAGTGACAATGTTTTTATTACGATGATGGAATTTTAAAAACAGACTTTAAGCAAAAGCAGAATACAGCAACAATAACTACAAAAAATATATTTAAACTTCAAATATGAAAATTGAAGAGTAGCAAAAATTTAGTAAGACATCAATTAAATAGATGCCATAATTTTTGACAACATGAGTAAACTCTTATCTTAATAATAAGTTCCCAAAACTGCTCTTTTGTAAAGAAGAAAGGCAGCTACCATGTAGTTTGACTGTAATAAGCTAGTGTGTAATTAAATACAAAAATCACTTCTTATATTGTTGATGATTTCTGTTTTCCCATTAACTGAAAAGAAATTCAAATTATAATGAGAAAAAAATTACTGATCTCCTAATATTGAAAAAGGATATAATAATTTACATTATTTGCATTTGGATTAATGTCCTCATTTTTGTTGTTATTATCACAATGTTTTGGCTATTAGTCCATTCAGCTTTCTTCAGATGTCTGTCATTCAAGGAATTTGGAACTGAACCCTTTATTTAATTTAAGGGGTTAGATTGTTCTCATTTCACTGTCTATGTCTAGGGATGTTGCATCTTGTTAATTTTAGTAAAAAACATCACTTGACATTGAGGCTGAATTTTTTAAATTAGTGTACCCTCTCACCAAATTTAAAATCAACTTTCTATGATGAAGTCTGGAATCAGAAGTGCATCCACCAAAAGTGGGGTGTATTGTGCATTAATGCACCATGGAAACAAAATGGTAACCCCCAAGACCCTCAGACACACACAGCTAAATTGGATCCATTATGGTAAAGCTACTAATGAACATTGTATTAACTAGGTTTCACCTATGAGAGTCAGACCTCAAGACCCAGTTTGGCATTCACTCATCATCAAACAACTCCAGGAAACTGCTTAACTCTTCAATAGAAAATTATAGACCCCCACAAAAGCATATGATCATATCAATAGAGACTTCCTCTTCTTATCAATTAGAAACCACCTTCCAAGCTACAAATTCACTGAATGCCTAGATCTGATAGAAGAACTATATTGCTCCCCAGAGTCATACATTAGGTGAGAACCCCAATGCCAAAACATTCCAAATTTCATCTGGAGTATGACAAGGAGGGAATGAGAGTCCCAATCTATTTAACCTCTTCCTAGACTATCCTCTGCACATATACAAGCACAGATGTGAAAAGATGGGCACTGATCACTTAAACATTCCATAACATATCCCAAATGAGAAAATAACAGAAAACAACATTCCTGCTTCCCTTCTCAATGCCAATGTACAGAGAATGAGAGGTGGGGTATACTGATGAAATAGGCATTCATACTTGGGACAAGAATAATCTTGACAAAAAATCAGCATCCTCTACCAAGTATTCCAAGAGGTAGGACTTAAGATAAACCCTTCCAAAGCAGAAACAATGATCTGAAATTGGAATGAAAGCAATGATGGCACCTACCCTGAATCTATCGTAAAAATTCACAATTTGGAATTAGTAAATACTAAACACTTCAAATACCTTGGTGCATGAATCAGTTAAAACAATTTTATTATAGGAGATAAAAAATTTGAACATGGCTGTGCTGGGGTGGGGGGGCACCCAACACTGTAAGTTGCTACAAAACCAAAATATTAACCTAAAAACTTAAGTCATGTTCTTAAATAGTTTTGTCAGACTTTCATATGGATGTCATGCATGGCACCGAACTCTCTTAAAAATACCTAAATTGTCAGCTGTATACAACTGCTTTCTCATATCAATCATTAAAAATGGGTTACCATTTTGTTTCCATAGTGCATTAAAAATGTCTTCAAACAAGTGAAGCATGTAGGCCTCAGTGAGGACCATCTTTCCTCAAACCTCATGAACTGGCATTACAGAATCACAAACAAAGAAGTGTACCAAATTGCAGAAAGCACATCACTTGAGAACTTTCAACAGCAACAACAACTAAAATTGATAGCATATGTAACCCAAAGAGAGAATAATGACACAATAAAGAACTGACATTCCACACTACTACATGGTGATCTTTATAGAATGCATTGCACTACACCAAACAAAAGGTAAGGTAGGAAGCCCTCATCAGTAATGGAAAGAGCATTAAAAGCTACTGAACTTAAAACAATTTTTCAGGAAAATAGATTTCTTAAGAGAAAGATTTTATAAATTTTGTACAAAATCAACACTGACTGCTTGGCCAATGAATGTTGAATGTTTCCTTATAAGAAAATGGCTAATATTGCCATTGCCATTACTATTCCTTGTTATATCTAGCATTATTCAAAGGAATCTGACACCTGGAACCAATGTTTTTTTTTTCATGAGGTACATGTCTCAATAAAGTTTTGGGTTCCTGTAGGCACTTTACTTCAGGGTTTTCTGTAGGAATTTTAATCATTGGATTGAAGTACAGTAAGGTAAGGTAAGGTAGGGTAAGGTAAGTTAATATCTGGTTACTCATTTCTGATTATGTCTGTCTTCTAGATTGGCTAGCTAATCCTTGTTTCAGACACTAACTCAGGCATAGTTGTGTTTCTTCTACACCTGTGGTTTCTACTGCAACTATATTAAACAGACCTTAGTTACATTTTATGGGAGAGAGTGCATAATTTGATGTGATCATTAGTTGAACAAGGCCAGTAGGTTTGAACTCTTGATCATGATGACTTGTGACTGTGTTAGCTTCTGAACAGTTTCATCTACCTAATTTCACTCAAAAGTCCTAGATCAACTTGTGGCATGCATTTTAAGCATTTCCCAATGGTGCTGTATGTTGGGATCATCTCCACAGCTCAATATTATCCTTGATTAAAACTCAAGTCTCATGGAACGCTAATGTTCTAACCCTTTGGCCACACATTCATATGACATGAACACAGTATTATAGGGAATAAACCCTATTTCTAACACAATTACATACCCACATATACATACCATATTAAAACATGCCCAAAGTTTATTTTCTACTCAATAACACAATATTTACAAACATACCAAAAAGATTCTACAAAACAACTCACACCGTTTAAATCAAAGTGTCTATTGGTTTGAAATTAACATCACCATGTAAAATATTTGACCAATGATAGAAAACTAAAATCCTATTTATCTTGAGCTTACTTTTGGGAAAAATTTGTTATAAAACCCATAGATTTTGACTTTCAGCAGCAGAGATATGATGGTCTCCAAACCATCCAGATAAAAGATATGACTACATAGCTTTTTTCATTCCCACCAGTGTATGCTGAAAGAAATGTGTCTGTGACTTCAAACAAATCATCTCCAACAACAACAACAGCTTGGAATGTCAGGGAATCTTTGGTGACAATCAAAGTCTTTTCTCAACCGCAGCTGTTTCCATGGACCAAATATTCAAAGACTTTAACTCAACTAAAGACTATTTTTCTCTTTTTTAAATCTTTTGAATATATGTACATATGTTTGTAAATATACTCATATTTTCTTTTTTTTATTTTATTATTGTTTGGTATTCAGACGTTCAAATTTTTAATATAAAAAACATGGACAACAGAATGTCCTACAGTATAAGCAATAATGAAGTTGTTAGTCTGAAAAATTCACTTATGACTTTAGTAAAGAAGAAAAATTGTAAAATATTACATAATTAGTATGAACATTTGTCAGTAAAAATACAAATATTGAAAAAATAAACCTACTATGTAAAAATATCTCAAATGCAGACAGATTTCTTAATTTTCTATAATTTATATGTAGTTGTAAAAAAAGTATTTTCATTTTTTAATATTAATGATATTTATTACATACTCAGATTTTTATGACATTTTCTGAATTCTAGAATTATTATGTTTTACTGAACATTATTCCTTAAACATCCAATTATTTAAATAAAATTTTGAATAAATAACCTCATATTTTATGATATACATGATTAGATATTTTGGAAAATTTAAATCAACAAATTATTTTTGACATTTTCAGCTTCTAATTTATGAGTGCAAAATAATGTGCACATCTTGTAGGAATTTTAAGATGATACCAAGAGAATCAAAGGAGGTATTTAAAATGTGAAATAGAAATGCACACATGGTTTTACAATTCTGCTTTTTCTAATACTGTATTAATTTACATTGTTAGTTCATTAAAACACTGATTTTTATACAAACAAAAACATTAAGAAATGTTTTGCTAGACTATTAACAAATAGTTAACTATTTAAGAATATGATAATCATCAAGGGTACCTCACAATGATATCTTCATCATCACCAGTCTAATGACCAAGTGTGGTCATAGGGTCACTGTGCACCTGAACACTAAATCAGTTCCCTCTACATGCCTTGGTAGGTATTCATTCAGGTGTTGTGGGTCATAGGCAAAGTAGACCTGGTGAAGTTCATCCATCTCCAGATAGAATGGTTAAAAAAATTTAATTGTTCTTCTGAAAGTTTTCAAGTACTGGTGATCAGGTTCACAACTATCTTACATTTTAAAGCATTATTATCACCAACTGATGGCTATCCATCTCTGTGTTTTATTTCAAAGGACAAGTCATTATCATTAAAAGGATTAAATTAGTTTTGATTAAAGTAGTCAGATATTGTTTCATTTTCTTCCAGAATTTTGCAAAAAGCTTCAGCAACTTCAAGGTTCAGTTTAAAATGATGTCTCAAAATTGTCAGAATTCCAATAGTTTTATTACTCATTATAACTTTTGAAACAAAAAGAACAATTGTCTTGATACTGCTATGATGTATATAATAATAATAATAATAATTATTATTATTATTATTATAACAACAACAACAACAACAATAACAACAATAATAATAATTATTATTATTATTATTATAACAACAACAACAACAATAACAATAATAATAATAATAATAAACAGGTATGTGGAGCTGGAAAACAAAACCTTTAACTCCAACTCCTTTATTTTTGGCACCTCTGACTCCGATTATGTAATTAAGTGATTATGGCCTACAAATCTTGAAAAGCTTATGCATACACTCCTATATCATTATAACTGGTTTATATCAAAGAATAAAGATATTATGGCTTTTATATCATACCTATTCATTCTTCAATATTTTCTAACAGAATTAGAGACAAAATCTTTGAAAGGATATAGAAGAAATAAAAATTCTATAATGTAAGACTTTTTACATATATATATATATATATATATATATATACAGAACAAAAATAAAACTACTTTATAACAAAAGTTGAAATATAATCTTTTACTGGACGTAAAAGACATAAAAATAAAAATTCTATAATGTAAGATATTTTACATATATAGTTTGCAAATACAAAATAACTACAAAAAATAAAATGACTTTAAAAAGAAGTTGAGATGAATTTCTTTAAAGGTAATAGTAAAAATACATTAGAAGAAATAACAATAAAAATAAAAATTCTACAATGTAAGATGTTTTACATAAGGTGTAAATTCAACTGGAGTCAGTATGGTTTTACTGACTCCAACTTTGACTCCAGTGACTCCTTAATTGCTTCCGACTCCAGGGACCCCTTAATTGTTTCTGACTCCAACTCTGACTCCACAACTCCACAGCCCTGATAGTAGAGTTAGATGTGTACATGGAATAAGCTTTGGAATAAAAGTTTGTAAAAAATTAAAATACTTTTGAAACATCCTAATATGATAAAAGAAAAAACTAATAAATATGAATAATACTATTAATAAAATTTCTAAAAATCCTTCTTGTAAAAACATGGTAATTCATATTCTATCAGAATAAGATAAAATAGCTTAAGGCGCTGGTTGCATTGTCTTCTGTTTGGCCATGTGATCTTGTCTGATGCACAAATTTAATGAGATTATTATAAACACACATATGGTAGCATGAGAGAACAAATGAAACAATTAGTACCACCAGTGAAGCGAAAGGAAAATAAGACAAGAATTGTTAATATAAAATATTTTGTATTACCAATAGAGAGGATGTGAGTGAAATGTCTGTGAGAAAGGGAAGTGACTTGGAAGAAGAGTAGATTTGGTAGGGCCTGGAGTTGATGCACATGTCAGGTCGGTTGACCAAGGTCACTGCTGATGACACTAGGAGTTTGCCAGTGGCATTGACAGCTAACCTGTTTACTGCAATTCTGTTTCAGTTGTTATAAGCAGTATTCGTAAAAGCAAATGTGGTGGCTCATAAACTCATTTTCATTTTCATATTTTTCCTTTGGCGGCAACAATCATGATTGGCTCTTTTTATATTATATTTTTTGAGGGGATTTATTATGTGAGACAGAAGTATTGCTCAGAGCCCCTGCACAGAGGACAACTTTTTATTTCTGGTTTTGCTTTCTTAGCATTCACATCCAGCCAACATGTAGAATGAATATCTCCTTATTAACATTAGCAAATACTTTGAGTGTTTTATCAACAAGAAAGTAGTTGATCACCTACCAGAAGTAATTTCCTGTGACAAACACTATGGATTTTGAGTCTATTAATTCACTACTGATGTTTTAATTGCCATTATGCACAGAATCACTGAAACACTGGATGGTAGCTTTGTTATCAGAGAGAGTGTTTTAGATATCTCAAAGGCTCAAACAAGGTGTAGTATAGGGAATTGCTACTCAACTCTCTCCTTATCATATTTTTGGAAGTTTACATGATTATCAAATCTTTTCCCTCAGGTTGTTGTGAATGAAGCTGATAATATCAATGCATGCATCACCCAATGCTCTCTCCTCCTTCCTACTCTCTTTCTGCCTTTCATTTATGATCTGCCAAAGAACATTCTCTGATTATTGATAAACATCAATGCTGATGATACCACTGTTTATGGATGCACTTCCAATAAGCAAAAATCTTTTCTTTGACCATGTTCTAACAGTTCAAGTGTTACTTTCAATAAAAATCAAACTGGTATAATACTATCATCACTGATTACATCCTGAGTTTTCTTCAGTGATAATGAATGGTTGTATTCTTAATGAGCCTCTATGCTTTGAACCACTTTAATGTCAAGTTCACTCCTGATCTCAAGTGGAACTCCTATATTCAATCTATTACCAAAGATGCTGAAAAAATGTTCAGCACATTCTATTACTCCAAGAAGTATCTGGCTCTTTCTGTCATATTTTACAAGAATCAGACTAGATTAAAATAAAAATAGAGTATTGCAGCCATATTTGAGTTGAAGCTGCTCAATCCTCTCACTTTAAACTAGGACAGTTCACAAACTTTATTCTGGCAGGTTTTCAGGACATAAGGCTTGAGGCTCTTTTTTACAAATTTGAAAACCAAATTTTATACATTTTATAAACCATCAGGCTGCATTTGGCAATATTTTTAAAACATTAATTTGAGCCTCACATATACAAAATTTTATAGATCAAATTTTATTCAAGCCATTTTTGTTAACTGTCTGTCATTATAGCAGCTGTCAGCTTGGATGTGCAGGTGTTGTAATGGATAATGGCTTGGGATTGTTAATCAAAGAACCAAATTCCAATTCCAGTTGTGTTCATTATATTCACTTATGCGCAAATACCATTGGAAAAGATATGACTCTGCCTCATCTTCCCACAGCTATGGGTTAATTAGTAAGACTTGTATCACTAAAAATCATTATTATTTCAAAAAAATAAATAAAATTGCATACAGAACATTTTGATTTTGGCATTAAATAACAGATACAGGCTGATATGCCACCGAACAAAAACCAAAAACATTATTATAGCAGTTTTTATTTAAAGAATATAGCTGTTTGTAACTTTCTTCTTTTAATAACTGTTTTTTAAACACTCCCTTCAAAAGAAAGTGTAATAAACAAACCTAGTCTTTTTTTGTTTTGTTTTGCTTTTCATTATTTCTATATAATTTTATTTTATTTTTTTATTAAATTATATATTTAAATTTAAATTTTTTCTTTTTTATTATTTTATTTTACAAACTCTTATATTCAGGATATATGTGTATTATTGTTACTTTTTGTCCAATCTATACGAGAGTGTTCTGAAAAGTTTTTAGCACGTTTTCCAAAACCTGACCAAACTGCTGATGATATGATCATCTATGAGTGAACTTATGAAACTCTAAATGTCCAGAGATTGGCAACTGATCTCTCTTCTGATCTGGTACAAACTACCCAATAGGGCAAAAACTGGCTCCAATCTCGAAGACAAACTGACCCTGAGCTACCACCAATCAGGATAAACTGAGATCTTCTCAGGGAAGCACCATGCCTTGAAAGACTGTTGGACCTCAAACTCACACCTGACCTCAGGTGAAACTCATATTGAGTAGGAGCTGCCTCGACTTCACTCTCCAGCCTTGATAGAGTTCAAAAGCTATTGTGGGTAATGAATTATTTTCCATCCTTCAACCCCTCTCCCACAGGTAGGACATGGTAAGCCTCTCACTGCTCTACCGCTACTTCCATGGAAAGTGCTCAGACGAACTACATTCCCTGCTCCCACCAAGGCAAACCACCATAGCAATAACACATATAGGATATAAAATCCTATATTTTATAACCAATAGGTGAAGCACAAATAAATAAGAAACACTCACACACAAATAGGATCAGAATTATGAAAACCAAAACTTTTGTACAAATCAGTAAAAAAATATGACCCAAAATTAAATAAGTGTTTTCTGGAATTTGACTCAACAGTACAATCATGTGTTATGCTTCCAACTACGTCTGTACGTTTAAACTTAAAATGAACTGGTCACTGGGTGCTATCCTGTGTAAACTATAAAGCCTTCATTTGAAGCCAATCATATGATCAGGATAGCTATATATATATTGATTTCGGGGGCAATAAAAACACACACAACAAAGAACCAGTCAGCAGTTGGACATGGATCACCTGTCAATGATAAGTGGTTGTATCTGTAAATGCCTGACCAGAATTCTCTCATTACCATGACAGCATCTCCATTAATGACAAGTACACACCATTCAAAGAAATATTCACACAACTCAAAGAAATGTTCATAGCCATGAAAAAAATTGTCTGATCATCTATCTGTATGTCCATTTCCTTTTGGAACCATTGTAATTAGATTTCATATATTAGCACTCACACACACAATGTTTCTACTGAATGTGTGTGTGTGTGTGTGTGAAGCATATTAATGCTTCACACACACGCATTCAGTCAGCAGCCATGCATACACTCCATTAAAATGTGCTTCAGACACATACACATATATATACACTTTATATTGACATATGACTTTATGAACTACCCTTTAACAAATGGAAAATTTTGTTGAATATTTGAACTTTTACGACCAGAACATACATAATGTTTACCATGTAAAAACAAATGTTAATATGTAAATAAATATGTGATTATTTCAATCTGGTTTTCCTATGTAAAAAAGTAATTTCTTTGCATTTTGTTGTATTTGTAGGCAGGACACTCGGATTTTAATTTTTCACCTTTATTCTAGATTGACTGACACTACACACACCATGCTACCTACATAGTAGCAAACCACCCACATTCCCTCCATATTCCATCAATGAGAAATAAATGCCACTTGAGCAGCTTCTTCCTGCGAACCACTGCCCTGTGGAATCAATCCCCGAATGGATGTTTTCCCGATCACTACAATTCAAGACTAGTGTGGTAACCACCACCAGCATCATTCATAGAAAACATACAACAAGCATTCATTGGTTAATCACCTTCAATCTAGCTCGCTGATTGGTCAGTTTCGACCAATCAAATCACCCCCACGCGACAATTCTGTTTTTGCGCCAACTAAAGTTGATCCTGTCACGTGATACAACAGATTATAAAAACCAAACACGAGTGATTCTCACCCTCTTTTTCATTTCTTCATCTGACCGTGTTGGACGTTTTTCTAGACACTTTGAAATAACTGTTGATTATTCTGTTAAGTTTTGTTTGATTTTTACCATTTGTTCTTTTTTGACTGCATTGTGAAATTTTGATTTTTCCTTTTCAATTCCTTACCCTCCCCAATTTTATTTTTACTTATTTTGCTATTAATCTTTTATTATTTAACATTTTGAATTTCTTTTACGTTTTCTTTTTTGAATTTATTTTCTCACCGTACCCACTTCCCATAGTTTTTCTGTTTATTTTTCATTTTTCCGTCTGACTTTATTTTCCTTTGTTTATTATGGGTTAATTTGTTCTGTTTTTTGAATAACCGTTAATTTTCCGTGTTCTATCTGTAATATAATTGTTTGTAAATTTTGTGTTTAGTTTGTATTTCTGTACAATTTTTTTTACTGTCCTTGTTTATCGTTTTGTTTTAGGGTTGACCGTTTTATCGGCGGCCATATTGTAAATTGTGATATTTCGTTTCGTATTTTATTTCTTTTCCGTTTATAACTGTTTGTTTAATTTGTTGCTTTCTTGTCTGTTGTCCTTCTTGTACTTGTTTTAAATTTGTAGTTTCGTCTTTTGGCAAACCTTGTTTACTTGTTCGTTTAATTGTTTGCTTAATTGTTTCGCCTTTAGGCGATCCGTGTCTAATTTGTACACCTTCTAGCAAACCTTGTTTACTTGTACGTTTATTTATTTTGTTTAAATTGTTTCACCTTTAAATTGTTTCGAATCTTGTCTATTTTATTTGTACGTCCTTTTGTTTTTGTGAATTTATAGTCTCACTTACAAGCAAACTTTGTTTTGTGTATTGTTACTATTAATTTTGTTGTCTTGCTTTTAAGCGAACCTTGTTTGTTTAATTTATCCCCCCCACCACTTATTTTTTAAAACTATTTTTCCCCTTTTCATTCCTCCCCTTCCCTTTTAAAATGGAGAAGAAGGGAAAAAAAGTACCGCTGGATAAGGATAGCATCAAGGAGTATCCTGCCTTGGCTAGGGTACCAACAAACGAAGAGATAGTAGATGCTTTAAAAAAAGCTTTCAAATCTTCAGAGGCCGAAAAGAGCCTTAACGTAGAAGCCAGCAATGACGAATTAAAAGACATCATAAGTGAGAATGCAGAGGCCGGGGAATCGCTCTCTTGTTGGAAGTCCCTCCACGAAGTGTGTCATCGATATTGAGGTGTTCTTGGAGCGTGCCAAGAGTTACGCACACCTTGTCGTGAAAGGTGGGCAATTGGAGAACCCAAAAGAACTGAAGAAAATCGAAAAACGAATGGTGTTGGTCTTCGTTGTCGATAAGCGTATTCGCAAGATTTGTCGTTCGACGAAAGACACAGTGGTAAAAACACTGGAGTCCCTGGGGTTCAAGCCACTAAGAGTTGTGAAGGGCTCGCGCTTTTTCATGTGGGACATATTGCTACCCACACCAGAAGATTGCCTGAAAATAACTAGACGTGAAATTATCACCCAAGAGCAGAATATGAAGGCGGGCGTAGAACCAGTGTAGCCATATACGAGGTCCCTCCTCAGGTTATCGGGGAACACCTAGCGGCCTTCCTGTCGCAGTATGGCGAAATTATAGGTGCTTTCTGCAATAGCTTGAACGGGGGGGTGGAGTTTTGACATCATGTTGGATGAAAAAGCCATCCTCTCCATCCCCAACTGTCTGGATGTTGGGAGCCTGATGCTGCCAGTCATCGTGACTAGCCGCAAGCCAGTGTGTTGGAAGTGTGGAAAGCCTGGTCACCTTTCCTCTTCCTGTCCAGAGAAGAAGGCCTCTGGAGGCCAGGCCCCAGTCGACCAAAATCCCCCTCTGACCGCGTCTTTGAATACCGCCTCGCCTGTAATGGGCATGCCAGCCGCCGGAACCGGAGTGGAAAATCACCCGGTTGGGTCAAATTCGAAGCCCCCGTTTGCCGAAGAGCTTTCGCCCACTACTAGTGCAGTTGTGGAGAAGGGGGATGGGGAATGGCTGGTTGCTGGCAAGGGCAGAGGGAAGCACCGGACAGCGGGTCCTCAGTCCCCTGAAGCCCCTGGGACAAAAGGCACGAACAGTCCCACTACCATTGTCATCAGTAAGGGCGATGCTCCGGCCCCGGAAACCTCGCTTCAGGATCTCCAAAAAAATACGATCCCAATTACGAAAAGACCGAAAAGATTAAAAAATTAAAAGAAAAATTAAATGCGCAAAAGACCCCTAAATCTAAAAAGGCCTCTTCTGATACCTCCTCTGCCCCTCAGACCTCCACTATAAAAAATACTACTGCCTCCGCATCCTCTCAAAAGCAGACCTCCAAACCATCATCTCCCCTCAAGGCACCTACAAGTCCAAAAGGCACTCCCTCCACCTCTTCCCACTCCTCAATCCCTCCCAGTAGAGACCCCAGCCCTTTCAGACAAAATTTTACTCCACGTCCCTCTCCCAGCCTTTCACCCCTTAAACCACCTCTTAATACTCCTGAGATTCCCCCTCCCGTCAACAAGAGACAAAGGAGTCCAAATCAGGACTTAAATGACAACAGAAAGAAACTACCAAAACACATATTCAATACTGGAAAAGACATCTGCCGTATTTCCCCGACCCAAGCCGAGAAAGCCAGGGATTATGGAAATAGGATAAAAGATCTCAAATACCTACTATCCATAAAGCAATACGCCGATAAAGACATTGAGGACCCGAAAAACTTCCGTAAAGCCCAACGGGTTTTGACAGTCATAAGAACTGGCACAGGAGCGCGTCAATGTTGGGCGATGTTAAATGAGGCAATAGCCTATTTTAAAATGACGCCTCCAATAGCTATCGTTGAAAATGATAAACTAAAGAAGTATCAATTTTTTGCTGGGAGGGTCCCTATTTTCGTTCACCCCTCCCTCTATAGAGCACTAAAGTTGACCTTCCCCTAGGATATCGGCGGGCTCTCCCAAGACGGCACCATCAAGACTGAGATGGGCCATGGGTCTATGGGGGAGGCGGTCGGTATCCTGTCCCCGACCATGTTTAGGCCAGCAGAGCAACCCTAATCGGTTTTTGTTCCCTCGCTGTCTTTCTGGTTAGCTAGTTTGAATGCCCGAGGCCTGAGGTCCGAGTCTCGAAGGGCGAGGCTCTATCGTGACCTTCAGCGTCTCGGGGTGGATATATGTTGTGTGCAAGAGACCCGGTTTTCTTTTCGCGATCATGACAGCATTCTGTCTAGGGGTTTTTCCCTCTTTTCAGTATGTTATGATGGACTCTCGAGGGGTGTCTCTTGGCTGGTGAGCAAGTCCTTGAAGGCTGTGAGTGCTCTTGTCTTCGCAGATCCGGCGGGCAGACTTTGCGTGCTAGATTTTACCATAAAGGATAAGGCTCTACGTCTCATTGGGGTTTATGCGCCCAATTAGCATTTTGAGCGGCCTGCTTTGTTTCGGCAGATGGAGCCGTTCTTGGCGTCATCTCGTCGGGTAGTTTTAGCGGGGGATTGGAATGCCGTCCTTGACCCCGATATAGATCGTATAGGGTCAACATTGGGTACTAACAACCCGGACGTGAAATCATTTCGGGACTTTTTCGGCAGGTTTGATCTTGTCGATAAGTACCGAAATGAACACCCTCGGGAGGTAGTGTGGACTTGGACTAATAGTGGCAGCTCGGGTACTCAGGTGCTTTCTAGCTACCTGGACCGAGTCTTAGTCAGGAGAGTCGATGTAGGGCTCTTAGGGTGTCCAAGTTTCCATTATATAGTTTATTCGGATCATAGGCTAGTCCGGGTCCGGGTAAACTTAGATAAGCCTAAGGTTAAGATGACTGGTTACTGGAAATTGAACTGCTCATTAATTGGGGAGCGAGATTTCCGGGACCAGCTGCTACTAATGATACAAAGGGAGCTGACGGGGGCTGTAGTGGGAAATGCCTGGTGGGATAATCTTAAATCTAAAATTAGAACGTTTGCTGCTGATTATAGTCGTCGGCTCAATCTAGATAGATTAGCGGCGCAAACGGCTTGTGAGCAAAAAGTTGATCGGGCGGTTAAATCCTGTGATAGTGGGGACGTAGTCTTAGCTAAGGCGGAGTTGGCCTCCTTGCTTATCAAGAAGGATCAAGCTCTGGTAGTTAGAGCTAGGTTAAAAAGAATGTCTCCTGAGGCAACGAATATGGCCACTGAATTGCGTGCAGAGGAGGTTCGGAGTGCAACTCGGCGACATATCGTATGCGTCACATTGCCGGATAAGCGGACCGTGACCACAAACGAGGGCATATGTGAGGCTTTTCGTGAGTACTTTCAGGAACTTTTCACCAGGGATCCCGGTCTGAGCCCTGCTCAGTTCGACGCCTATTTAGCTGACTTTCCCTGCCTTGAGGCAGCTGAAGCAGCTAGGTGCGAGGATCACATTACAGAGTCGGAAATCTGGGATGCGCTGAAACAGGTTGGCCTGAACAAATCTCCGGGATTAGATGGTCTTCCGTACGAAGTGTACTTGAGGCAGTCGCCCGTTTTTGTTCCCTTGCTGGCACTGATTTTCGGCAACTGGTTGATAAGGGGTCTATACCCCAACGCTTCACCAGGGGCGTAATCAAGTTGTTACGTAAGGACAAAAACGGTGGGGATGGGTTAGATAACTTTCGCCCTTTAACTATGTTAAACACAGAGTTAAAGATTTTGGCTAAGGTCTTAGCGAACCGTTTACAGTTTGTCCTCTCTAGTCTGATTGGCTCCGAACAGACTTGTGCTGTGAAGGGCAGGACTATTCAGGACAACCTTCATATGGTGCGCTTGATCATCGAGCAAGTCGATAGTGAAGCCGCGCTGATCAATTTAGATCAGTCCAAGGCATTCGATAGGGTTAACCATCGGTTTTTGGAGGCTGTTCTTTCGGTGGCTGGTTTCGGGCCGTACTTTCGCACCTGGATCCGACTTCTGTATGCGATCCCCGGTGCGCTGGTGGAAGTGAATGGAGTACGATTGGAGCCTTTCGTATTGTCTCGCTCTATTCGTCAAGGTTGTCCGCTTTCGCCTTTGCTGTACGTTCTTGCGTTGGAACCTTTCCATCGCAAGTTAAAGACGAATCCGGTCCTACGCGGAATTTCCCTACCTGGCGCTACCAAAGCGCCCAGGTATTCCGCCTATGCTGATGACGTTTCGGTTCTTGTGTCGAGCAGGGCCGAGATTAACGAAGTCAGCAAAGAAATCAGTGCTTATGAGATGGTAACAGAGGCCAAGATCAACCGCGATAAGTCTGTTGGCTTGCGGTTGGGTGCGTGGAAGGGAGTTTCTCTTCCTGGACCTTTCCTCTGGACGGATGGGCCGGTCAAGATTCTCGGCGTCTGGTTCGGTCCTGATCTCCAGTTGGATATGAATTGGTCGGAGGTGCAAGGGAAGGCCGAGATCGCAATTAATTTGTGGTCTCGGAGGAATCTTTCCTTAAAGGGGAGGGCGGAAGTATGTATTTCACACATCTACCCGATTCTCCTTTACCGTGCTTCCGTCTGACACTTTACTGGCGTTAGTGCAGCTCTTGTTCTCCTTCTTGTGGGGAGGCAAGGCCGCCAGATTATCTCGGGAGATCTGTTGCCTTCATGCATCTGAAGACGGTCTAGGTATCCCTAGCATTGAGATTCGTCAATATATGCTTCGCATCGGATTCCTGGATCAAATTTGTCGCGAACCGGATGAGGTGGGCGCCTTCTGGAAGGAAGACGCCCGTAAGAGTTTCCCATCCCTGAGAAGTGTGCACTCGGCCGAGGAGGAGACTCACCGTTTACCGAAAGTCGAGTGCTCCTTCTATCGCAAATGCCGTCGTGCCCTGAAACTCCTCTTACGGGCGTTGGATGGCCTCTCCAACGTCCAGACGTTGTCTCGTAAGGCATTATATCAGGTGTTAGTTAGAGGGGCCGTTCGTGATGATTTGATTGACGAGCTCGGTCTTACGAAGCAGGAGGCTCGCTCGATATGGCCTTGGGCCCCCGGGTTGAAATGCCTCAATAACAATGAGGCATAACTCACCTGGCTGGTGATGCGTGGGGCCCTATGGGTCGCCAAAAGATTTTGCTTAGCGGGCTTGGAGAAATATCCAAACTGCCGCCGCTGTAGTGGGGAAGTCGAGACCATTGGTCAGGCCTTTTTTCATTGCACGGTGGTAGCACCGCTGTGCAAGTATCTTGAAGGCCTCATGGTTCGCATGCTGTCTGGAAAGTTCTTTGTCCTTGAGGCCACTTCTGTTTGTAGCAATGTGGCTCCGTCGTTGACGAGGGCTGAACACTATGTGTTCTTGTGCTTGCTAGGTGTTATGAGAGTCGTGATTTGGACTACACTTCAGAAGGGATTCTATGGAGGCGAGAAGTTTACCTCTTCCCAACTGATCTTGTACTTTAAGTATCAGCTTAAAGTCAAGATCAGGTCGAAAAGGCGGCGACTCTCTTCATCTGAATTTGGCAAAAGGTGGGTGAATCTTGCGCGCTTGTGTCGTGTGAAAGGGGCTGACCTGGAGTGGCACTTTGATGTCGGTTAGGCATCAGAATATTGCTTTAGCTGGGTTGAACACGGGCAACCCATCCCAAAATTAGGTTAGCTTAGGTTTTGTTTTTTGATTCTTTAGTTTCATTTTCCAGTAAACTTAGCTAGGGTATGTATGCTCATTGGCCCCTTTTATTTCTGTCCCTATTTTTCTTTAAGTTTAATTCCCCATCCCCTCCCTCGTTAGGTGGTCAGTGACGTCAGTTCTCTAGTGGATGCGGGGCGTTTTTCGTTTCGGGTGTGATTTTTCGTATCTGTTGTTGTGTCTGAATGTGTGCATGTCTGTGTGAGTGCTTGAGATGAATGAATGTTTTCATTTTTATAGTCCCGCATTAATTTCGTCCGGTTAACTGATGTTTCTGCCACATTTAGTGATTGTGGGTTTTTTATGACTAACACGATTTTGTTTAGTTTCTTATAAATAGTTATTTGTCTCATATTGTAATTACTCATTGGGGTTATTTTTTAAAAAATTTTAAATTATTATTTTATCCCCCCCCCCCCACAAACGATAAATTGTACATATGGGGTCTAGTTAGTATTTTCATAGTCATTGGGGTATTATGGTGGGTGTGGTAAGAAAGGTAAGTAAGAATGTGTTTTTTGGTGCAAGAAATATTGTTAGTATGATTGGGTCAGCGTTTGTGGCTAGCTAAGTTTAAAAGTTAAGACAGAAGACCGGCCTTTTCCCCATTCCCCACTTCGGCTTTGTGCCACATTTTCTGTTAATACAGAAATAAATAATCTTTTTTTCACTTTCTTCCTCACTCGTGCCTCACTCTATTCGTCACTCTCGCGTCTCAACTCCGCTGCCAAGATGTGACCCTTAAAGAACTCCCGTCTTGACTAATCCAGTCAGACGTAAAAGAACTTTACAACTAATCACGCAAGTACATTCTGAACTATTACCAACTTGTACAATACACAATTCCAAACACTCAACACATACTCATTCTTCTAAACTACAATTTAATAGTAAATCTAATCCTAATGAGCTCAGGTATAAATATTTCCTAGTCTAAGAGACGTAACTCCGTCTAACCTTTCAGTATACATGCATGTACATCAAATACTTAATAAATTCAATTGTTATGTTTTCAACCCTACGTTCTGTTTTGTATTTTATACCATGTGCTATTTTACGTCAAATATAAATTGCATTGTGACCACCACATTGGATAGCGACCTCCAGCATAATGGCATGATCCTTTCCACATCTTTCCTAGACAAAAATAAAATAATTGTGGCGGGACCCGCAACATTGCACGTCCACATCACATTTGGAAACTTCACTGTTAAGGGGCCCGCTACACTAGGGTTAACTGTTATCTCCCTCATATAACATAACCCTTGCAAAGGGTGACCCTCACTGTAAAAAAAAATTGACGAAACATCAGATTCATAATTTTTAAAAATCTTTTTCATCCAGTCGAAAACATTTTTATTTTTTACCAGCTATCCCGTAAAAAAAAGTCTTATTTAAAAAAAGCAACAAAATATTGATTTCAAGCTACAGTTAAGTTTTTTTGTTGCTTACATGTCCTCTCTATGCATACGTTTGTGTTTAGTTTATCTTTAATTAAAAAACAAAATTAATTTATCAGGTCATCCCATAAGTTCTGTCCGAATTTTGAATAAAGAAAACAAGTGACCAAATGTTAATTACAGATTCAATCAACAATGTATTTTCCCTGATTATCTATGATTCCTTTCATCTATTAACAAGCTTACTAATTCCATTACTGTAAAATTCTTTTGGCTTTGATTCGAAGAACTCACAAATGTCAGTTTTAACCTCTTCCTGTGTTACAAAAGCTGTTTCTTCCAAATGATTCTGTAAGCTACGAAACAAATGGTAGTTTGAAGGAGCAAGGTCGGGAGAATAAGGTGGATGAAGAATTTTCTCCCAACCAAGTTCTTCGATCTTTTGTGACGTGATTCTTGCTGTGTGTGGTCGCGCATTGTCCTGATGAAACATCACCCGTTTTCGATTCACTAGAGCAGGTCTTTTTTCCTCAAAGCTTGGTTCAAACGCTCTAAATGCTGACAGTATATTTGAGTATTAATTGTTGCATTAGGTGGTAAGAATTCAAAGTGGATTATTCCTTGGCAATCCCACCTTTTGCCACGAAGAAGAACCTTTTGCCCATGAAGTTCCCTTCTCGGCTGTGGCTGGGGTCCTTCCCCTTTACCAAGCCACTGTCTACGACGCTTAACATTTCGATAAAAGATCCATTTTTCGTCGCCAGTCACAAGTCTATCCAAAAAAAGGTGAAACAAGTTGGCGAGAATGGAGAGAAGAGCAGATGTCAACTCGGGATTTGAGGTTGTTTTCAGACAATTCATGAGGCACCCATTTTCCAAGTTTAGGAACTTTTCCAAATTGTTGAAGATGACGATGAAAAGTTGTATGGTTTGAAGTTTGAACTGAGAACCACTGCCAATTCCTCAACTGATAAAGCAGGATTTTCTTCAAGGGCTGCTTCAAGAAGCTTTTCATCAAACTCAACTGGACGTCCGGTTCGATCTTCATCTTCAAGGGTAAAATCTCCACCTCTGAATTTTGCAAACCATCTTCTGCAAGTTCTTTCATTCACACATTCCTCTCCATAAACTGAGTGAATGTTTCTAGCCGCTTCGGCTGCTGAGTTTCCTTTCTTGAACTCATAAAGCATTATGTGCCTCAAATGATTCTTGGGTACTTCCATGTTAGTAGAGTTTTAAATTAATCAAACAAAATTTAATTTTATTGTTCTCTGAAATAAAATTTGATCAGTTTAAATGCATCTAAACATAAAAATAATGTTCAGCTCCATTAGACATTATAAAATACTCTTTAAATTTTGTTCATTTTAACAAAAAGTTAAAATTTGGACAGAACTTATGGGATGACCTAATAGAAGTTTAGTGAAAATGTTTTATGGCTAAAAAGGTATTCCGTACTCTAGTTAGACTATCGTCACTCAATTGATGATTATGATTAACATAGCAGCAGCAGCAGCAGTCATTGTTTGCTCCTGCTTCTTTCATTGATATCAACATTGTGCCTTATCACAGCCAACCTACCCAAAAACTCTTCCCCAGTAAAAAAGAGGTTGTATACCCACGAGCAAGTTTGCACATTATATCGGTGTACAAACGCATTCAAAATTGTCTTAAATTTAAAAATATAAGCCGAATATTTTTTATAAATTATTTTTTATTTAAAAAAATACATTTTCTAGTGTATGCGTTGGAATATTTTCTGACGTCAATTACATTTTGGTTTCCTGCATTTTTTTAAACTTAGCAATCGAAACACGGTGTTACTGTTAAGTGTAAGAAGAAATGTAAATAAATCGGCGGGATTTTTAAAAATATTTTTGAACAGGTTAGTATTGTTTAAAACCTATTTGTTTTATGAATTAGAGTATTTTTAAGCCCATCTTAAAATCTCCTTGTTGAATGCTTATGTAAAATCAAAACTTTTGTTGTCTTAAAATTTAAACTCTTTTAAAATAGAAAAATGGTTTACTTATCGTTAAACTAAACATTTTCTTCGTTAATATATTCTGCAATTGCCTCATTTATTTTATGTTTGATGAATTTTTATTAAACTTTCTGTTTTATGCTGAGTAAGATACCACCAGTTTTAGCCAGAATGGTAACAGCGACGTACTCTTTCTTAGGAAAAACATACAATATTCTTGAAAAGAGGTAAAGAATTTACCGTAAGGTTATTTTCAAAAATCTTAATAGTTTGAAATGAATATACATTGTCGAAAATTTATTCAGAAATTATTATAAAAGCCACACTAGTTTTGACTTTAAGTTTGGATACTTTTATCAGCCACCAATGAAATCCGTTGTTAATTTTTTAAATTATTTATTTTTGGAAATAGAGCTAAAAAGAAAATATATTATGTTAGTTAAGTAAGTTCTAGAAATTTCTATTAAAGTTTGGCCCAAATTACAATAAAAACTTAAAGCAAGTTTTAACATTGTTATTTGAAATTGTCCTTCAAGTATTTCAGATATCACTAGTTTTTTTTCTCTTATTTGTGCAAAACAAATTCAGTTTCCTATATTTTTTCTTCTTCATCTCATATTTTTCTAAAACAGGAATGTCATATAAACTCACATTTTCTTTAACTTTTGCACTAATACTCATGTTTCACTCAGTGATTCAAATTTTTTTTTAAAAAGCATGTAAAAGTAGTTAACTCCACGAGATCGCTAAAAAAAATGATATATAGCATGATAAAAAAGACGCCAAACTTTACGAAAACAAAATTTTATCATCTAAATGTTTGTTATGAAGACGAAAGTATTTTTTAAAATTTTTTACTTCTTTTTAGAACATTCTAAATTTTGATTAAAAAACCTTGTTTCTCTTTGTATCACCGGAACTAAAATAACATACAATTTTTAGCACGTTTTTTTTTGTATGACACACATTAATTTGGAAAATCTTGCAAAAATAATTGTCGGATGTTAATGAAACTTTCAGAAACTATTCATAGATGGTGGAAATTATTATAAATATGTTTTTTTTATTTTTTTTTTTATTAAAGTCATAGCAGAAATATTTTTTTATTTATTTATTACCCCCCCAACTAATTTTATGAAAACTCTAGAAATTCGAGCGCATCGGGTTTAGTGATTACAATAGTTAAAAGCACAAGGCTTTGACGAATGCAAATCATGTTTTTTTTTTTTAATTGTACCCCACCTACCTGAAAATCAGCTCTGAATTGTAACATAAAACCCAATAAAACAAAGTTAATTAATTTCAAATGCTTGTATTTGCTTTCAGTTTTTATGAAGATGAACAATATTTTCTGAAAGGAAAAGATTTTTTCGATGAAAAATGAATTTTTAATACAATTGTTATTTTTTTTTAATTATAATTGATTTTTACATTAAGTTGTTAAAATATAAAATTAGTTAAAAGCCGCATCAGGTTTCGTAAGTGTCCTTATGAGAGAGATTTTTTTTTAGCGCGTTGTAAAACTGTATCATTTTTTTGACTAATCAGAAGATCCACAGTAATTAAGAAATGTAATTTTGTGTTTATAATCGGGCTGTAATTATAAAGTACGGAAGACCAACCAGAATACAATTAAGTTGCGTTATTTGAGTTTAAGTATTGTTCTCCGCTGTTAAGGCCTTTACTTTTGCGAAACAGGTGTGGAGAAGTTAATTTGATTTTTCAATTTCAACTGAGAAGGGTACCTACAAGTACCAGTATCATCTTATAAAATTTATATGATCTTATTTTTAATCTCAGTTATGACATTCTTTCATAAATGAAATATCAAAATTAATAATAAAATGAATGGAAATACAAATAACACGTAATAAATGTACATAAAATTATAGTATTTCATGTACACTTCTGATAAAATTTCATAAGAAAGGTATCTAATTTATAGGTACCTTTCTTATGAAATTTAATCTCACTCTTAGTCTTAACAGTCTTATTTTTTTCATTTCTTTATAATATATTTTCCATAAAGCATCGTAAAGGTGAAAGCTAAGTACAAAAAAAAAATTAGAGTGCTGAAAGTTTTCCTTAAAAATAACGAGGTAAATAATTTGTTCACTTAATTCTAAATAATTTCACTTCCCTCCATCCATAGAAAGAATAATCCTCACGTAAGCTATCTAAACGTCATGAAAATGTCTTTTGTCACCTGTCAAGTGACGCAAAAAGTTATGACCTGCTTTGTTTTATTTTCAAATTACATCTTTTCGGTGCAGAAGCTAAGTTAAGCTTGGTTCAAAATATTTTAAATAAACATAATTTCTGATTTTATTAAAATAAGTTTTGAAAAAATGATAATTGATTTCTAAAAGAATTTCAAAGTGAGATTTTCATCTTTTTTATAAAATGGAAAATGATTGAAAATGATTATCTGTCAGTTTTGATGACAAAAGAAAAACAAGATTTTTAACAAAAATTTTGGACATGCTAAGAATGATTAAAAAATGTAAAAAAATACCCCAAAAATACGTTAATCTTTCTTCTTTAATAATAACATGAACATTTAGACGATAAAATTTTGTTTTTGTCAAGTTTGGCATCTTTTTCATCATGCTATGCTCTTTTTTATCGATCTCATGGAGGTACCTAGTGTAACCTCGTAATTTTGAATAGAACCCTTTTTAGTTTTAGTTTATTCATTTCACATTTCATGCCCAGGTCAGAGATTGAACTCTCAATCTCTGGGCTGTGCTGTGCTGTATGTATTTGATCCTAGGTGGAAATTAGTTGGAGTAAAAAAACAAATTAGACACTGTTTTGGAGAAATGACCAAAGATTTATTTTCATTTACAAGATATGAAAATGTCTCTGGTAAGTGTAGCATTTGAATATACAAGATGTGAAAGGAGAGTGTGAAAAAGGAGTATGCTTAACCCGGCCGAATGTTTGTTGGCTATTGGTTTGGGCTTATCGCATTGATAGTGGAGTACGTTCTCTGTGTTCACAGGAGGTTTTCACAGCTTTATGGTTGGATGAGCAGTCATGCTCTCGAGTAGTCTCTGTGATTAGTATGTGTGAAATCTCTGTCTCTCTCTCTCTCTCTCTCTCCAACCAACTTTTCTTATAGCATATATAAGGGAAACTCACGGATGTAGTTGTAAATATTTGTGGCAAGCGAGAATAATGTTGATAATGGCCAGCACTCTGATATATTTGTTTTGAGTAGAGTGCAGAATGTGTGTGACTTTGTTAAACAAAATTTGTGTGTAGTTAGAGATATGTTTTCTAACAATTGTATAAATTTGGCTTTAATTTGTTATTTCTGTGTAAATTGTTTTTCTGCTACATACATACTGTACTTGGACTCCGTGGAAAGAGAGTGAGCAATAACTGAGCAATGCTAAATATAATTAGATGAGATATCCATTGTCATGGACAGTGGAACAACATTAGTCTACTCTCATAGATTAATTAAATAAAGGATTCTGTTCCAACATTTAATGACAGAAGAAAAGCTTAGCTATATGATTAACATTATCCATATAAATGGAATACTTTAAGGCAATGGTTATAGAAACATCACCACTGAAGTCATTTGGCTTAGATATATAATGGCACCTTCATACTCTGGCATAACCAAGATGTGTAAATACTACTGAACCATGAGAATTCAATAAGTCTTTTCATACAGTTCACAATGAAGCAGATCAACTGGCCTTCCTGGATGTATTAATAACTTGTACAGGTTATGGGTTCAAGGCATCTATATATATATATATATATAGTAAGCTAGCATTCACTAGATAGTACCAGAACCTTCATTCACACCATACCAATAGATGGTCAGGATTAGAAACACTTTTCAAGGTAAAAACTACTCTAAGTATAACCCCAGTTTCCACAATCAAAAACCACCCAAGAAATGTGTATTCTATCACATGCCATTTTAGCAAGGAATACAAGGAAAGAAACAACTATACTTTAAAAATAATGGTGAAGGAACATCAAAAGGCTGTATTCTAGAGCAACATTAAAAATCAGGCATGGTTGGTCTTATATAAAAGGAAAAAAGTGGAATATAAAGATACAAGACTAAACAACACTGAAGGATAAGACAAGTGAAAGAATCAATGCATATCGAGTATTAACAATCTCCTCAGTCGACTAGCTTTCAGATGAATACTCTGGGAGACTGATTAAGAAAAGAGACACATATGCAGTTTCACCACAAGGCCACGTGAATGACCTTGAAGTCTATCAAGGCTGGAAAGTGAAGATTGTGCCCAGCCCAGCCCAGATATGACAGCAACACTTCATGTTTGAATGTAATCTGACTATATTCTAAAGATAAAGCATGACAGAATCCTGGTCCATTGGGGGAACCATTTTTAGCCATCGGACATGTATATATGGAAATGTTTCACTTGAGATCTGGAGAACCAATAGATGTTCAAAGTATGGAGTCCCATTGAGAGTGCAGATGTTCACTATGATTGGAAAAAACTCGGGTTCTGGTTGGTGTTCATGAAATGATACTTGCTTAATTTTTTTTTTTTTTTTTTTTAAAGTTATGAGCCACTTTTTCTCCATTTATTTCGGTTAGAAGTTAGCAGCCAGGCTCCAACCATTTGGATGTTTGGTAGTGCATCCATAAATGGTGGTCCTAGCAAAGCAAAATCCATACAGGAGTTTGCTTTCTGGTGGCAACAATCTTGTTAAACAACTTTGCCAAGACTGGAGATAACTTGGGTCTAAGGTTCTTAAGAACAGCAATAGGGATTTTATCAGGACCAGTAGTCTTTATAGAGTCAAGGTTTTTGATGAGTCTGAAAACTTTCGCAAACTGATATTTTGCTCTGTGGGAAGAGGGAAGTCAAAGTGTGGAGTTTGAGGTAAAGTGCAATGCAAAAAGCTTAGCTTAGATGAAGTTGAAATTACCTCAGAATCATTAATAATTCTAGACATGGACAATTTGCTTCTATTAAGAATCTTGTTAGTGCTATTCCAGAACTCATGGGAATGTGCTCCATCCCAGGTGAAAGCATCCCTTTTGGCAAATGCCTCTCCTCTCCCTTTGCAACTGATTTGAAAGGCATTTATCATTCAATTTTTGTTTCAATGATAGTTATGTATTACTGCAATGGTATGGAAAGAATGGTTGAATGAGTACTCTTTCTCATTGTCCTTTAAACTACCTGCTGTTGGTGATAGTTGGCTGCTAGCATGTTGCCAGTTCATTAACTCTCATTGGATATTGCCTACTTATTACCATGTTCCACTTTTATCGAGAGGGTTGAAAAGGAGGTTGTGTTTTTATGCTGCTTACTCTTGGCTAGCATGTGAATATTGGAAATTTTTCGGGATGGATTTATCTTTTATTTCAACTTAAGATCATATGTGATATGAACAAAAATTAACTTAGTCAAATTTCAGTAAAAGTATGGTTAATGGAACGCACTGTTTGTGTGTTGTGTGTGTATAAAGAATTCACCGAGAGTTAAATGTTTGAAGTACAATGGGTTAAACTTGGTATTTGCACGTTGGCATTATTTTATTGCTATTGTCTGGCCAATTATTTTTTTTTAATACATAAGTTGGTCAATAGATATTGAAGTTCAAAGTGGAAGCAAAAGAAAAAAGTGCTTCAAAGGGTGCAACATTTTTGTATGTTCTTTTTCTAAGTGAAATTTTAAGAGTAATAGTAATTTTTTTCTACTCATTTATTTACTTAAGGAAACTACTTTTTTGTAAGAGCTACTAATCTGTCAACAAGGTACTCACACATGTAAAACTGCATTAGTCATGCTGAACTAAAGTTTTAATCACCAACTTTTACATTATTTTAAGTCGAAATTTAGTGGTCTTTTTCTCTCTATACATATCTTTTAAGTATGCACTGAAAACAATTCTTCCAGCAGAAAATAGAACATTGCATTAAAAAAATGGTTTGTTGAATATTTGTAAAATATTTTAGAAATATTCAGCATAAATATACCCACCAAGAAATATTGAAATTTGAAAGTGTATATATGTATATATGAGGTATTTATATATATTTCTGTGTTTAGGAGTTTTCTTTTTTATATATTAGATAATGTTATTTTTATGCATATATATTTATTTTTCTATCCATTTCTATATATTTTAGTGTCCTTTTTCCTTATGTTGTTCATTGACGAATATTTGTTTTTCTATTCTACCCATATTAAATTTTATCTATTCAACCATTTTTATCTATATATCTTTGCCTGTATAAGTTGTATTTTAATAGTATGTTAGAATTCATTTATTAACACTTTCAAATTTGAATATTTCTTGGTGGTATATGTGTGTATCTTTATCAATGTATGTGTATATAATCGCTTATCTATGCATTTCATTGTATGTATATGTTGTGTTGTTTTTTTTTTTTTTTTTTTTTTTTTTTTTTTTTAAAGGTTCGTGGACACCTATTTCCTGTCTTGTCACTTTTTTGCGTGTTTATATATCTAAATATGTCAATGTGTTTGTGTATTATAATCTGATTGTGTATGTATTGTCTTTTGCAAGATTTCACTCTCCCCTGTCCATATCTTCACTTCAAATGTATCTAAGTTGTAACGCAGCTCAGAGCAACATTAGATTTTAACGTTTATTCCAACTTAATTTTTGGCCTTTCAATAAATAACAAAACATATGTATTTTTTCCTCAATTTCTTCTTTAAATAATTTAAAATATTTTATATAGATTAAATTTAAAATTGGTAATTTTTAATTTTATATTATAATTTAATATTAATTAATTAGAATGAATTCTATTTTAGTCTAACCTTAACATTAAAGCATTAAATAATTATTATAACCAAAGTTCGTTGTCAAGTTTTTTGAATTCTCATATACTTGTATTTTGATTGGTCATTCCAGCTTATGTAACAGTGTTTCCCTAGCGAGGGGTGTTTGATTGATCTGAACCTTTTAAAACCCTTTATTGTACATTCACTTTATATGACACCAGAAGTGTTGAAACAAAATGGCTATTTTTAGTAGTGATTTTATAACATTCAAATGTTATAATTTTCGAATAAATAATTATATATATATATATATGTATATGTATATATATATATATATATATATATATATATATACACACATACATACATACACGCACACCAAACCCCAGTCACATTGGCAACAATAGTGCTAGAAGCTAACTTTAAGTGAATGGTTGGGAAGAATTCAAAAACCTTTTCATATTTACGAGTAGAAGTTAAATTCTAGGGATAGATGTGTAAATATAATTGGTTTTTCTGATTTATATTAGATAGGTTAGAGTCCTTTTGCAAACTAAAATTACTCCCTGTTTGAAATGGGCGGGGGCAATCTGTTTGGTTCATTCATTATTTTTCTCATAGTTTCTCTCTTAGTTTGAGATGAGAAATTATAGACTAATTTTTTTTGACTGGCATTTTCACCTTGTTTGTTATGTTTCAACACATAGTCCATCTGGAATTCTTCAGAAATCTGTTGTCCATTCTAGAGGATCTCTTATAATTTGTCCATCTTTATTTTCTGCTTGTTATACTGCGTTTTGTAATGTTAAAGCTTTGGTTTTCATTCAGTTCATGCATCATCTGTTTGTTGAATTTTTTTTTAATTTGATGCAAATGTTCAACAATTGTATTATATAAACATAGTTACACTATATTATAAAATAAGTATTAAATTACAAAATAACAAAAACTACAATTATTTTTGCACCCACATATTAAAATAGTTGTTTTTTTTTTTTATAATTATATAATTAGAGCACAATACAATGTTCCAAAAATGTAAATATTGTTAGATAAAAAATATCCTCTTGTTTTGAATATCAAAATAAAAGCAAAAAGAATATTTCTTTTAACCTTAAAATATGCAAGGATTATTCCTTCGTTTCAATTTCTTTGACTCTCACATTATCCTGCTTTACCAAATAATGATTTAATCTTCAAAAGCAGGTTCCAAAATAACAAAACTTTTTTTTGAAATTATTATCATTAGAAACTGACATGATTCTGTCTTGACTGTAAAATCCAGAATTAATATAAACTACTGGCACAGATATCCTTGTTTAGTTTTTCAATTTGTATCTGCACATTATATATAGGGTGCGATAGGTAAATTGTCGTCATTTTTACATTTTTAATTTCATACATGTGCATTGTTTGATTTTGATTTTTTTTTTTTTAACTGCACAGTATAGTATGGTCAGTTGGACACCATCTGTGAGAAAAAGAGCACCATTATGCAATTCACACTGCCAGAAATTTGAAAACAGTATGCTGTACTGCTTGGTATTCATGCCAGAAGCATTAATAGAAACATTTCAGTGTGTTTGGATATCACTCTGAGAACAGTGCAGAGGATTTGGAAAGAGTTGGATGAGTTTAATGGTGATTATGAAGGTATGCCAGCTCAGAAAAATCACTCTGATTATTCTGATAAAAGAACGCCTGAATTTGTTGGTGAGGGCCTCAAACTCAACATGGAGGCCTACATTGTGCTGCCCTGGGTCAAGAGAGTGGCTGCTGGAAGACCCTATGTCTAGCAATAGGACTCTGCACCATGCCACACAAGCAGGAGAACCCAGTGATGGCTGTCAAAGAATTTCTGCAACTACATCACCCTTTACATCTGACCACCTAACTCTCCAGACTGCAACTGCCTTGATTATTATGTGTAGGGCACAGTTGAATGAGAGACAAACAAAATTCCTTGTAACACCAAAGATGAAATGAAGGCAAGGATTATGGTAGCATTTACTAACTTAAAAAAGGGGATCATTCAGAAGTGTTACAGGAGATTCCAAAGTTGTCTGGAGGTTGTTTTATTGAATGGACGTACTCTTTAGTATTTCAAGATATTTTTGTGTAATTTTGGTAAATATATCTGTTAAAATGAGATGTCAGTGTTATTTTCATTTTTGTGTAATTTAGACGACAATTTATCCATCGCATCCTGTATGAATTAGTGTATCATTTAATTCATCTAAGTAAATTGAGACTTTATTTTGTTAACCTTGAATATTGTGCTGAGTTAAAATAGAAAATTTTGAAATTATTTTTAAAACAAGTATACAATTTTGTTGTCAAAGTAATATTGATGATAATGTCTACTTCATTTTTATTTTTAAAATTCTAGATCAGAAAATCATTAGTAAAAAAATATCTACTAAAATATTTATTAAAGCATAATTGTTTTAATTTCTGTGTTAAAATTACAAACTTATTTTGCAAGATAAAAATTAAGCCAAGTAAATATGATGCGTTGCTGAAAATATAATTATATATTATAATTTTCTACATTTAATCTTGATTGCTTAATCACTTATGTATTGCTTGTGAAAATATATTTTTTAAATTATCAGTTTTGTTTGATGTTTCCATTTTCTTAGTAATTAGAATATCTGTATTTATGTAACAGTTCAATAAAACATTAGGATCATGAACATAGTGATCATGTATTATAGAATTAATAGAAAAAATTATGGTGGCTAGTTCCCATTGCTAATACCCCATTTAAAAATAGAATAAATCTATTAAAGAGGAAGCTTTTAACATAAGTTTGCTTTCTTGGCAAAATCCCAGGAATCAAGGAATAATAAATATAAAACAAAAACAACTTGTTTTTGCATAAAAGACTTAGATTTTACTGCCTCTACCTAATAATGGTTGTTATGCAAAGTGTATGATGAAATTTGCTTTGTAATTGCTCTACTCTTGTGTGCAGCTTAACATTATTTGTCATTATTTCCTTTACTAAGTGACTAACAAATTGTCTTAGCCTCCTGTAACAAATAATTTATAAGATTAGCTTGTGAACTATTAGAATACAGTAAGCACCTACAGATAATTGATTTTAACTCCTTGTATTAAAAAAAAGAAACAATAATTTAATCTTGGAGATTTGTTTTTTATAAAATGAAAAATTAGTTGCTGATTGGATTTTTACAGAATTTGTTATAAAGAAGCAAATTCACCAAATATCAACCATTTTATGAAACATTTTTTAAAATGGAAACAAAATCTGTTCTTTTTTTTTCATCTCATTTTTTTAATTATTGTAGTCCAGCAAAATTGTTTTTTATGAATCTATTTGATTTGAATTTGTGGATGTTCTAGATATTAAACTAAAAAAAAATTTCAATTTTTACTGAAAATTTTAATTTCACAGATATAATTAAAACAATTGACTAATTTTTAAGGGTATAATTAATGCCAATAATGATTTATCAATTCTAATAGTTTCAGTGAAAATAGGAATATCACAATTTAAGAATCATGAATCTCTAAAATGAATCCACCTTTTGTTGGCATCATTTGAATTTTTAATTTAAATGCGATACATTTTTATTTATTACTTTTGCCTAATTTTTTTACTTTGTAATTATAAGATAACATGTTTTATGAAGAGCTTTCATGTTTTTCAGAAAGCCATGAGGTTTATGTGTGATATTGAAATCTGTAACCGATGTTTGCCATCATACAATATGAAGAGCTCTGGCCGATCAAGCCGGGGTTACTTGAGTATTGGTCAGAAACCTGGTAGTACCAACAAAAACCGAACAGTTTTTATATCCTTTTGTACTGCAAAAGATAAGTCTGGAACTCAATATTTGGTAAGTTTTTATTTTTGCATGATTTTAATTTACTCTTGCATCAGTTTGTTCTTATTTGTAAAACTTTAAGAAATTCTTCATATCCACTTGCTCTTTTTTTTTTTCTGACTGAATGATGACTGTGTGGTTATAACAATTAAGCCTGGTGGTAGGTCTGTTATGGTATGTGGGTATTTGGGGGAAGAGAGGGTTAGAGTTTGATTCAGCTCAAGGGTTAGGGTTGAAAAAGAAAACTATCATTCAGGATATGATGCTGTTGAATGATGATTTTTTTTTATAGTTAAGTGCTTATTTATTGTCAAAATAAAAGCAAATACACTGTAGTTACTGAAGTTTTATCTTTTTACTTAAAAAAAATACAAAAATATTTCATTTTAGGGCATATTTTATAGAAATGCAGTGTGGCCCCAAACATTTTGACTGTAGTATATCTGATAGAAATCACCAACATAACCTGTTATTGATTTCATATCAGTAAAATATTCATAGTCAAGTAATCTTAAATGTACAAAATTATTAAATCTTATTTTGGATGCACTGCACAATATGGTAAGGAAATCAATTTAAAATAAAGTTTGAATAATTATTATTTTCAGTTAGCACTAACATTTTTGCAAAAACACTTTAAAATCCCTTCCTATTTACTGTAATTTCTTTTCTGTGCAATCATATATATGTGTGTGTGTGTATATAATTGTGACATGGCCCTCAATGTTAACTGTTTTATGGACATACAATCAATTTAATAAGAGACCAGCTGTCCTTGTGTTTGTCCTCCTCTTTTCTCTCTTTTATTTTTACTACCTATCTGAACTGAGTTGTCTTATGACTAAGAAAGGGCAAGAAACAGAATGATCTACTACATCCAGTCTTGTCACTTCAGATGTTAAAGTTGTAAAATGGGTGTGAATCAGTCACCTACGCTCACATGGCATACATCACCAAGTGAGATTTTGGTTTACCGATGACCACCGACGACAACAGTTCGCGAGAAAAATAAACTCTCATCATGCAATCGTGAGGGATAAGAAATACACCCACAAACCTATTCCATTAGTTGTTGTGTAAGGAATAAGGGAATTTCTTCCCAGAGATTTTGGATGTATTTATCTATTTAATGGATAATGGATAAAAGAAGATCATGCCCAAAGAATTACAGAGAAATCCTTATCTATTCATCTCGGAGGCAATCCAATTAACCAAGGTGAAATGGAACACAAACATTATTCCAGAATTCTATATTTCACATTACAGAAGAAAGAACAACCAATTTTTGTAAACATTCTACAGCAACTTTGTCTGCTATTATGAACATTCGAACTCCAAATTCCTGAAACACAAACGTTTGAACTGACATCCAATATCAGTTAAGTGTTCTTTTATTAATTGTACGGCTGTCACTCCATATTTTTCATATATTTTGTATTTTGTTATATGAAATTTATTTACAAATGTTAATCTTATGTTTGTTGTTCATCGGTACCTGTTCATCCGTTCCTATCTGAGCAATCTCACCTTTTTTTTTTAACCTGGGGGTTCATTCCTTTATACATTGCTAATTTGTAACATATATACACACACACACATATCAAGAACAATATTGGGGAAATTGTATGACAAAGTGGGAAAAGTTTACTTGTGACATGTTTTGACCTTCAAGACATCATCGTACTAAATTTGTTATGTTGGTATGACTGCACATGCACACAAACGCGGGGTTGCTGGGGATTTTAGATTATTTTTTTTTTATGCCTAGCTGAACTCATTTAGAGTCTTTTTCTTTTTATCACGTTTGTAAGTAGGTATTCCACACTGTGATATTAGAAGATCTGCCAGGAATGGTGAAATGCTGTAAGAGCCAGGGCACAAATTTACTGTAGATGACCTTGCAATTAAGGCACACTCTAGACATTTATGTCATAGTGAATTTTTTTCTCCTTTGATCAGAGTAGCATTTTTTATGCCAAATTTGTGGTCAGTCTCATTACAATGACCAAACAATACATTGGATAAACTTAGTCTTTGTTGACGCATTTCATCAATCTGACTTTATCAAGACAAGTGATGATGATATTTTGTTTTATACATGGTATCTAATATAAGCAAAAGTGAAATGATGTTAGTTACTCAAAATTCAAAAGTTTTATAAGACGCTCATAAATATTCATTAGGTTAAATGAGGTCACTTATCCGGTTGATGAACATGTCTTTTGTCCTGTTCTCTTATTCTTTTATGAATATCTGTAATATTCCTGCTTTCTATTTCTGCACACTTTTCACTGAGCCATTCCTCTTTTGCCTGCCTGCACTTGTTCCTTATTTCTTCTTGCAATGTCCTATATTCTGTGCCCTATTTTGGCATTGTTTGATGTCTCCTTTTCATCATGTCAAGAATTTCATCTGTTAATCTTTTTTTTCTTCTTGTTTAGTTTTCTTTGGGATGATCTCATTTGCTGACATTACTAAAGCTTCTTTTAATGTGCCTCATTGTATCTGCATCTAACGCTATTTGTATACTTCTTGTTTAAATTCATATCATTCAAGAGTCTGTCGTATTGCAATTTGTGTGCTGCCTTGGCTCTCTTCAATTTCTCTAGTTTCACTCTGAAGTACACGTATTACTGGAAGGTGGTTTCTTCCTGCAGACAATACTTGAATATGTATTATAGTGTAAAACTGCATTCATGAATCTCTTATTGATTGTTATGTAGTCGATTTGGTTCTTCGCTTCTCCATATCCATATTTGTCTTGGGAGTTCTTAAAACCAAGTTTTGGCTACTACCTGATTGTATGCCCATTTTTCTTAAACATTCATTATGAGTTACTAGTCTGAATTTGCCAACTATTTTACCATCTTTCTGTTTCTCTACTTTAGCATTCAGGTCTCCTATAGTCTATGGTTCAGGTCTTGGCATTATCTTGAGTACAGTAAAACCTTTTGATTTCATTTTTCTTATATGAACCTGTCTTTGTCACTGACAAAATACTCATTGTTTGCTCACCTAGCTTCACCTACACCTGAAATATTAATATTTAACCTATACCTATCCTGCTTTATGTTCTCTAGCTGGCCACATTAAGTGTCCTGACATTTTATGTTCCTAAATGTATTTTCTGATTGATACAAACAGTTGTTGGATAACGGTCCAGTGACACATGTCACTCATGTCTTCCCTTATTGGGTGAGGGATCAATTCCATAAAGTCTGACCCCATTCACGCTGTTGTTCATTGTTGTTTTACCAACTGTCAGGTGACACCTGTTGCACATGTTGCTCCTTACCAAGTGAGGAATTAATTCCAATTGATTTCACCCACTTCATGTCATTTTCTTTTATATTATTATCGATAGTCATGAATATTCTTGGGATTAATAGATGAGTGGTTTCCTGTTGCTTTCTTCATGGCAATTTTAGTGCTAGCTGATCGTTAAGAGTTCTTCCACCATTTAATAGGTTTTATTTTTCATCCTACAGGGTTACTAACCACCCGCCTCACTAAAAATAAATTGGAGTAGCGGTGCCAGTTTAGTCACCAATCATCCAACACTAGATTTCATATATGTTTTAACTTTAAAGTTAAAAAGGCTTCTTTTTTTTTTTCTTTACTCAACTTTCCAAGGACTGGGGGTTTGTGCGTTAAATTCTTAGTCATACATATGTGAGTTGGTTAAAATTTCCTTTTTTCCAAAATTAGCAGAAGAAAAATGAGTAAAATCACAATCAAATAAAATATTTTTAACTCCTGTATATTACTGCAAATGAACATTCACAAAAAAGACTGATTATCCAAAAGCATTTTGTTCATTAAATGAAAATAGTAATAAAATTCTTGGTTTGAATTTTCTATTAACAAGAAAAAGAAATGAAAGGAACATGGCAAAAAATAATATAAAGCCAGCAAACAATATATGCAAAGCAAATTAACAGGAATTAGGCAAAATGTTCAAACTAAGAATTAGGGTTGACACAAAAAAGCAAGTTTGAACAATTGAACGTAGTGTTCTGACTTCATGACAAGACAGACCAAGACTGAGTTGGATGAAACTGAGAACCAACCTATTTTATTGGCTAGGAAGAAATCCCAGCATGCATTTGTGTGCTTCTGTCTATAAAATGGGGATGGGTAAACACTTTGCAGTTATTCCAAAAGAGATTGGGACCAACATATTTCAAAGAAAGTAACTACATTGGAATGTTATAAAAATTTAAGTTGTGACTTTGTAATTTATAATGATTTAAACAAACCTTTCAAGAGTCAAAGTTATTTAAAACTGAGTTGTGAAATGTTCTCATATCTTTCTGACTTAACTGAATTATCAAGAAGTTGGCATGATTTAGAGAATTTTCTTTAAAAAAATGTGAAGTTTTCTTAGAGATATGTCTGAATTTTACAACTTTAACATCTGAAGTGACAAGACTGGATGTAGTAGATATTTTTAAACTGTTAGATGCTTTCTTTTTGTTAAAAAGATGCTGTTTATAAACTCATTTCTTATAAGTAGGTTTGTATAGCTGTACATGAAAAACTATTGATCAGTACAGTGTATATTCAGTAGGTATTAACAAACCTCTTAGAGCTAAAAGTAACCATCTACTTTATAAGAAAGGAATGGGGAATAACAACTAGATAATAAATAATAGCTTAGATAGTAATCAGATTATGCAAAAGATACGCACTAAAAATTATCCATGCACTATGAAAAGTTCAGATGAGAAAATTGAAAAGTTTTCCAATGGCATCAGTAGTATGAGAGAAAACAAATTATGCTATTTTGACAGGCAACTTCAATGCATGCGAATATAGGGTGAATCTAGTGTAAGGAAATTTAGAATAGGGAAGAGAAACGTGAGATGCAAAATGTGAGCGAACTTTCCAGAAAGATACAAAATGATGATTATGAAAAGACATTTTTTTCTCAAAAGCGGCTGTAAATTTCCTTGGAAAAGTCTGAATTGAGAAACAAAAATGAAACTGTCTTTGTAATTGCTGACAAAATCATTACTATTAAAGTGTTGATGGTAGCTTACAAAATTAGATTTAGTTTTAAAATAGAAAGAAACAATGATTTTCAGAAAGAAAATGTGATAATGAATTCCAAGAAAATATTACTGGATTCAAGTAGAAATTAAGAGCTGATTGCATGCATTGTGGAAAAATGGAAATAACGGGAAATTGTTAACTATAATTAAGGTTGCAGCAAAACAATTAGGAAAGGAAATATTTGGTCAGCATTAAAACTGATAATAAACAGAGAAATAAGGTCTTTAAATACTAAGATAATATTTGAAATGTGTAATTAAAGTAATCAACAAAAATGAAACTCAGAAGAAAGGAAAAATGAATTTAGTAAGAGTAAGAATCTCAGAAAAGCGAAGAGATTGAAACATGTTCAGTTTGCAGCTCACAGAGATAAACAAGCAAGTTATCTATGTAAGAAGATGATGATGATAAGCATATTATATGCTTTGAAAATAAAATTACCACCAATAGTCATAGGCAGATAGCTAGTGATGTTCTTATGGTAATGGGGGATGAAATAAGGTTTGTGCTTCAAAATGTGAAATGAGGAAAAGCACCAGGTGACAATCCCATAACAATAGACCTTTTTGAAAGGTGAAGGAGAAAAATTCTACAAAAGATAAAATACCTGTTTATCCAGTACATATGGAAAAAAGACATGCCTCAATACTTGAGGAAATGTAATCCTACTTAAAAAGAAAAATGGAAGTTGCTAAAGTCTGACAACTATTATCATATCAAATTCTTTTTCTTTTTATGTACCATGTCCCCTCAGGAACTAGGTAATCATGGCTCTCTACAATTTCCTGTACCTTGTAGCCCTTAATAAACTTTGTTTTTCTGTTATTTCTCCTAATCCTTGTTCTGCTATCCATTTACTCAAGTTCACTAATTGTTGTTTTCCTGTCCCTCTTGTCCTTTGTCTGTCCTGCGAGTATCAGATTTGCCAAGCCCTCCTTCTTCATTATGTATCCCAGAAATCTCAACTTTCTCTTCCTAATGTTAAATATTAGTTTCTTTTTTCTTTCCATTTTCTCCAAAACTTTGTTATTGCTCACATGTTTGGTCTACAGTATCCTTAGCATCCTTTTGTAGAACCACATTTCTGTTGCTTCAAGTCTCCTTTTCATCTTTGAGGAGATTGTCCAGCACTCACTGCCATACTGTAGGACAGATGTCCGATAGCATTTTAGTACTTTTTTTTTTTTTTTTAATTAATTTTTTTTATTTCTTAGTACTCTTCTTAGCTTTTGTAATACTTCATTGGCTGTCCCAATACGCCTTTGGCTTTCAGTGTCACACTTTCCTTCCTCTGTTAAAATACTTCCCAGATATTTAAATTTTTGTACTTGTTTGATTTTGGTATCTCAAAAGTATAATGTCAGCTTATGTAATTCAGTGATTTCATAACAACCAATGTTGGTAAAAGTTTGAAGAGTTATGTATACATGCCATGTGTTTTAAGAAAGATACCATCTCAAAAGAGAAATAAGATATTGCAAAGTTATTGAAGGATCAGAACACAATGTTTGAAATTGTGAAAAAGTTGAATAGAAATATGAGAACAATCAAAAAGATTGAAAACATTGACAAGCAAGAAAATATTCAAAACTGTTATGAATATAAGCAGATAAAAAATATAAAATATTAAGAAAATTGGCTAAAGACCTGAAAACAACAAAAAAAAAATGCACATCACAAAGAAATGTGGAAGTTGGTCAAAGAATTACATGAAAACTGATTTCTCAATAGTAATTTTTTAGTGATTAATGCAGAGCTATATTAGATGGGGCATGATGACTGGGCTGGAGGTTGTATCAAGCATAGAAATAGTCAATTAATATAACTTGGAGAATAATAGGATGGTAAGACTAAACTTTTAGACTAGTATTTTAGGCAGCAAAATTATAATCCCTTTAAAGATAGTGGTTCAAGTTAAATACAATGACATTTGCTGAGTGGTGCAGGTCACATCCAAGAAGCTTTTAAGCTAAAAAGTTTATTCATAAAAGACAATGTTCCTTCTTATTTTGCAAACTGACAGTTGTCCACCTTGTCAAATATTTCAAGATATTTCAAACTTTTTAAAAATCTGCTCCAAATCATAAAATAAAAACTGCAATAAACTATCTAATTTCAAATTAGATAGGCTTTTATTTGTTTTTATAAATAATATACATTAAGGACATTATTATCTGAAGAAGAAAAAATTTTTCAATGAATAAAGAATTTTTACAAAAATTGTTTGCATTTTTCTTTTAGTTTTTTCATTTTTCTTTAATTTAAAAAAATGTTTTAAAATTCTTCCAAGCAAAGTGTGGGGTTGGTTATTAAGTTTTTAAGTGAAGACTATATTTACTAAGAGAAAATTAAAAGCTACCAAAACTTTTTACCGTAGTTTTTTTTTTTTTTTTTTTTTTTTTGTGCGTCAAATGTATAATATTTCATAAGTGACATTATGGTTAAAAGGTCACATGTTTCAAAGCTTGTCTCCTCCTTGGGGAAAGCTCCTTGGCATGTAAAGGTCTTATCTCAATCTCAGTTATTAAATTAAAAATTAAATTGAGATAATAAAATTATCTCATTTATCAATTTAAACAATTAATAACTCGGTGAGATATTTTAATTATTAATATAATAATAATTTTATTAGTTATTATCTCAGTTATTAAATTAAAAATGTAATAACTTAATGTAATATTAATAATTGATAAAATTATTTATCATTATCTTAGCTATTAAATAATGAAAGAGATAGAGGTAACTCAATAATGCAAGAAATTTTTATAGTATTTTAAATTATTATAAGAAACAAAAAAAACGTTATGTCACTTTTGATGCACCGTACTAAATCTGTCAACACATTCATTCATCAAATTATCGATGGAGATGTGAAAATAACAAGACCCTGAGGTCAAGAAATGTTTGTCTAGAAAATTTTATGCTATAAGTAAGTGATTTTTGTTTCAGAACAGATTAATTTAACTTTAAATTTGCTAATTTTATAAAAGTAACGTTTCAGAAATGTATATCTTATTGTAGCGGGATTTTCAAAACCAAAAAATAAGTTTGTTTACATTTCTCTAAAATAAAATTAAAAATGGTCGTTTCGATTGGGTTTTTTGGAAGCATTAACTAAAAATCATTCAAATTTCTATTTGAAATACTCCACAGTATTTTTTTTTTCTGGAATTAGAAAATTTAATCCTTTAGCTGTTGAAAAGCTTTGAAAAAGATTTTTCCTTTATGAAAAATACATACCTGAGGTATACGAATTTTTGGAGGTACCTACTATAAAAAATTTTATTTATTTCTAAAAAATATAAATTTGTTGCACTTGGTGTGTATAAACCTGACATTCTCTCAAAACAAGTCATTAATATTTTTAATAAGGATAAGCTGAAAATCACTCAGTCTATTATTCATGTAGCAATCCTGATATTTTTCCAGTAAATACTAATTTTATTGGGAAAACCTTGACTTGCATAATAAAATCTGACATAGCATACTTACGTAGATATTAGATGAAACTCAGCCACATGAACAGACATGTTTAGGAGTGGCGACTATTTATATTTCACAAACATTAAATCAACTGAATGACAAAACAAAACAGACACACCACTGTTTGGCTTTTGTTAATTATGAAAAGGTGTTTGAATGGCTGGAAGATGTGGCAGTTTTTAATTCAATACAAGAGCAGGGTATCAGTGAAAACTATAAAAAATTATTGCGAATATAACTGTTGCAATAATTTGACTACATAAAGACTGGAAAAGGAGTGGGAGAAAGGGACACAATTTCATCTGACCTACTCGTAGCATTTTACTAATACCAGAATCATATCAGAATTATGAGAAATAATAATTTATTTAAGTAGTCTTGCAAAATGAACAGAAATTAAATTGCTTAGTGCACAGTTGGTAACAAGCAATACTAGTTAGAAGATAAATGAGATAGAGGGCTTTACTAATAAGACATGGCAGATAATTTCACAGTCATCGTTATCAGGTGGGTTTAGGGAAAAGCCTTTGTCCTGTAAGTGAACTACCAAGGCCTGATGATAATGTATTGCTATGTTAGTGTACCAGAGATGAGGAGAGAGGGTAACAATAAACGGTAAAAAGTTTTTATTTTTTAATAAAACAAAAATGAAAAAGGCTATATTAATGCTATCAATGTTTGGAATTTAAGGTATTTCCAAGTGAAGTCCTAAAAATCACTTAAAATACTTTTTAAGTCTACTCTAGGACAAAGAAAGTAGTTATTTGATGACATTGTACTCATGAGAAGATCTGTCCATTATCATAGCAGAAATGGCCATTGTATTTCACTGTAAATTTTACACAATCTTTTGCATTATTTCTGTTTGTTTAGGTAAAAGACAATATAGAGAAGGTTTTCTGCCAGTATGTCAAGGAGGGAAAAGCCACTATTAGACTAAAATCTCCCCAGATTGATCTGCGTATAAGTAAGGTAAGTAAAAGAATCTCCATGCTATTTATATGATCTTCATAAAAGCATTTTCCAGCTACTTTAGAAACTATTTTGCAACATATAAAATGCATTCTTCTCTCATTTCAAAATCATCCTTGATTTATGAGGGGTCTTGAAAATTTTCTTCAGTTTAATTTTTACATTTCACACAAGGTTTAGGGTAAATTTTATGTACTGCAAAATATAGAAATTTCAGATAGATAGATTTTTAAATTTCATTTTAATAGGCTTTTTTTTTTTCTTTACTAGAAAACATAAAAATTAGAATTATTTCCTTATATTCTGATACATTCAATAATTTACATTTTTATTCCTGCTAATGATCATTTTATGTCACAGTAAAAAATAATAGAATTAAAAGTTGACAATATTGATGGCTGCTTCTGCATTGAGTCTTAGATGTGAATTGAAGTGTTATTCATAAAATTTGCTACAACCAAATTGCTTCTTTTCATTCTTGTGTTGATGTTCTATCAATTTTGTTTATATATTGATCTTGATGAATTGGAAAGAAATCTTTATAATTTTTAATTTATTAACTATTAATTACAATTTAATGCTTTTTATTTTTGTTTGTTTTATTTTTTTCTAGACAGATGCTATCCAACTAAAGAGTTTTCTGACTGTTCTTAAAGGTTGTCTTCAGGGTGTTAGTCCTCCTCCATCTAATCAATCTCTCACAGTTCTAGTACCAGTTGCAGCAAAACATCTGGAGAGTTGCAAGAAAAAGTTGAGCATTTTTAAAAGACAAGATTATCCTTTACTGAAAGGCTTTCCAAAATCACTGACTCACTTGCTTGTATCTTGTTCTCTAAAAAAGATTGATCCTAGAATTGTACAACTAAAATTCTTACAGATTCTGGATTTCACTGGGAATCTTCTGGAAGAGCTCCCAAATTCTTTTTGCAATCTCAGCTTATCAGAACTGATTTTAAAACAAAACCAATTTACTTCATTACCATTATCATTACTGGAACCTCCTATTGTTGACTGCTTGACTCATTTAGATGTCAGTGAGAATAAAATTAAGAGACTTCCTGAAAACCTTGACAGACTGAAGCAACTGTTAACTTTGCAAGCCTCACATAACCAGTTGGAACGCCTTCCAGCCACAATTGGTAAACTTAAAAAACTGAAAAGTTTATTTGTGTCTAATAATCAAATACCACTTTTGGCTGCAAGTGTTGTGAATCTGCACCTTACAGAGCTTGATGTGGCTCATAATAAGTTTGACTCTACTCGTGCATGTATTGTGCAGCATAAAAATCAATTTCCAAGCCTACAGACTTTATGTGCTGAAACCATTGTGGCCAATAGGTAAGTTCCATTTGTAAAATTAAAATCAACTGTAACATTTTTTGAAAAATGTGGTAACAATACATTTTTAACAGTTTTTAATATATACAGGATGTGGCAGAAATATTTCCCACATAATGGAAAGACATTCAATAGATGAAGAAACTATTGCCACTAAATGTCTTACCATGTGGGAGGTATTTCAAAATAGTAACAAGAAGTTTTTCTTTTTTTCAAATCACTAATTTAAAGACATATTGTGTCCATGAGCAAATTACTTAAAATATCTTCCTTATCTATGAAACTAGAAGTAAGTTTTGTTTTTACTACATGTTTATCAGTGTGTGTGTGTGTACACACATATACATATATACACGGCACAAGGTGCGATGGATAAATTGTCGCATAAATTATGAAAAGATGAAAGTAATACTGATATCTTGTTTTAACAGATAATATTTACCAAAACTACACAAAAATATTTTGAAATACTAAAGAGTAAATTTATTCAATAAAATTGCCATTGGCTTCAACTATGGCTTCTAGACAACTTTGGAATCTCCTGCAACACTTCTGGACAGTCTCCCTGTTTAAGTTGATAAATGCTACCATAATCCTTGCCTTCAGTTCACCTTTGGATTTTACAAGAAGTTTTGTTGTTGGTCTCTCATTCAGCTGCATCCCACACATAAACAACAAAAAAAATTTTTGAAATGGTGTTAAGACACCAAACATCTTTTTTAGCTAATTTGAGGGTGCTGAATCTGAAAATGACCTTACTTTTTCTTGGTTAGCAACCGTTTTTGCTGTACAGAAATGTCTCATTTTGGGGCAAAAGGGTATTTTTTTCATTTTTCTGTATATATGATATTGACTGATAGCAATATTTCTCGAAATAAAAATCGTAGAAACTTCTCAATTCATATTTAAGCCAACTAATATTGGTTTACTTATTGAGAAATACTATTTTTGCATTAACAATCAGACATTAAATTTTTAAAAATAATTCAATTGAATATACCAAGACCAACAAGTATTTTCATCAAATCATTTAATAAACAGCAAAAATAAAACCTTTGTGAACATAAGAACTGTGGTAAGAATTTTCTCTTGCTTGATTGTTTGTCATATTCAATGTTATTGAAGTCCCTTTTGATACTCCAGCAGTATCATGTACAATGAAATAGGTGCATTCAATTGGGATGTCTTTAGTTGGAGTTTCTTTCCAACTATGAAAACAAAATACTCTCAATGTGCTTGGTTCCCTTCCATAATTAAGGGATAAGTGTGATGGGATAAACTTATGAATATCAAACAGAAGAATTTAGTGTTTCATTTTTTTGATATCACCTTAATTATTAGGTTTACTAAAGTGTATTTCAGATAAAATTTATCAGTTAATTTGAATTTTGGCAATAAATTGGGGAAAATTCGGTACTTCTATTTTAAAATTTTGGACTCAAAAACACTCTTTTCTAAAAAAAAGATAGTTTATTTTGGGTGGGTGACATAAATTGCTTGGCCTACCTGAAAATTGATGGGTTTTTACAACTTTTATTAACTAAATTTTGTGATCAGCCAAGATTGTAAATTGATCTTTTTCCAATTTCAGTACAGCAAAAATGGTAGCTAACCAAGAAAAACTAAGGTCATTTTCGGAATCAGCACCATCAAATTAGCTTAAAAACATGTTTTGTTTCTTGGAACCCAAAATTGTGTTAACCAGTGTAATAATCAATGGGGTTGTAGTCTGGGGAGTTAGGTGGCCAGATGTTAGGGTTGATGTGGTTGCAGAAATTGTCTGATAGCCATAACTGGTTTCTCCTGCTAGTGTGGCATAGTGCAGAGTCCTGTTACCAGACATAGGGTCTTCCAGCAGCCACCCTCTTGATCCTGGGCAGCACTACCTCCTCAAGGCACTTGATGTAGGCCTCCATGTTGAGTCTGTTTCTTATCAGAACAATCGGTGAGTTTTCTGAGCTGGTATACCTTCATAATCACCATTAGACTCATCCAACTCTTTCCAAATCCTTTGCACTGTCTTCAGAGTGATACCCAAACACTCTGAAATGTTTGTATTGGAGCTTCCAGCATGAATGCCAAGCAGTACAACATGGCATTTCCAAATTTCTGGTCGAGTGAATTGTGTCATGGTGCTCTTTTTCTCACAGACAGTGCCCAACTGACCCTACTATACTGTGTAGTCGACAAAATCAAAAACAAACAATGCACATGTGTGAAATTAAAAATATAAAATGGCGACAATTTACCCTCGCACTCTGTGTGTGCGTGTGTATAGGTGAATCTGACACGTTATCCAAGAGGATATTGAAAAGTTCTTTGCTCGGCCCACTTCCTTAAATCTAACCAAATAAATAAATAAAAGCTGTTTTAGGGGGAAGGCTTCTTGGATGGACTGAGTACTTTCTAGAACCCCCTCACATACTGAAGATCGTGATGTCACAAAGTAACTTTGGTGATTTTTCTCATCAAGCTATCATGACAGATTTTAAAAAACAAAATTTGTATTGTTTGTGAGAAATACCACTGAAGCAGAGATTATGATTAAATTCTTAAATACCAGATTAGGAAATAAATGAAAAGTCTGTGAGTAATGTAATTGCTACACATCCCTTTCTCGACTTTCAACAACCACCGTCTGGTTTCTTCCTTGACTGTAGATGGGTTTGACATTTGCCAATAAAAGGAGCTGACAAGCTTGTCCCAGAACAACAGATTGCAGGTTATTTTTGAGATCAGCTGCCAATTAAGACAGGAGTAAATAATTGTGTCACCAGCATAGATGCCGAGTTAAGAACTGATTTCATTGGAAAGGTCGTTGATGAAAATTAGGAACAATGTCAGTTCAAGGACAGAGCCCTAGGGAATACCGGCATTAACACAAAAAGCTCCAGAAGAACGCTCATTCAAGACAACTTTCATTTGTTCAGTGTACCCAGACCTCCCAAATAATAATGTTAGATCAAATTATAAATGAAGACTTTCATGATTGTGTGTGTGTGTATATATATATATATATATATATATATATATATATATATAAAATTTTGTTCTCTAGTAGACAGTCTCAGGACAAATGTAGTTAATGATAAGTACACTAACTTCTTAGTAAATTTCTCTTAAGTCTACAAATGTATGCATCATAAATATAACCATTTAATTTTAATACTATCCTTCTCTCTTGGGCTGGCCCATTCTCCCAATTAACGAATGTGTAAACCTGTCTTTCTTTAGCATTAATAAAATTTATATTTACACATGTGCACATACACTAGTAATCAAGTAACAAATCGTCAGATTATCATATAACAATTGAGCTCGTACGAGTTCTCTCCCCTGCATCATAATTACGCATGCTACTTTAAATTCATGATAAAAACTAAAAAGTATTAAAAGTCTGAACAAAGGATTCTTTTTATCTTAACTAGTCTTATGAAATTTGATGTATTTTGAATTTTTTTCTATTTATTTATTTATTTTTTTTTACTCATTTCACCCCCAAGCAAGGTAATAAAGCCACTAAGATGCAAAGAGCTACTCAGTGTGAAAGAATACAAGAAAAATCATTTAAAATACAGGTTTCGGGGAGACAGAAGATGAGGATTGACATTGCATCTAAATTTTCAAAGATCAAAGTTAACTGGAAAGCCTGAATCTGGAAGAGAGTTCCACAAGCAAGAAGTGTGCAAGAAGAAACTGTTAGCATAGAACTTATGGTTACATCTAGCCATTTCAAGAATTTCTAGATACATAGCAGAAGCACCATATCAGATGTAACAACAATATTCAATGCATGGATGAATGATAGACTTATAAATGTGTATGAAAAATTGTCTAGCATGACACAGTGAACCAACTTTCTTAGCAGCAGACTTAGAAATTGATTTCCACTTCATGTCAGTGAGAAATGTTAACCCAGAAAGACAAAATATCACTTTCTTGAAGGTTTGTATGAGCCATGCTGATGGAAGACAAAAAAAAAAAGAGATATTTTGAGATTATCTGCCAATTTGATATCTAAAGCAATCCAAAGAAGAATCTGCAATGTTATTGGTCTGACATCTCGGTTTCAGTCACTTTCCCATCACCGTAACGTAGCTTCTCTCTGCCTTTTTCTATAAATATTTTCATGGTATTTGTTCTCATGAACTTTCCTCTTTGCTACTAATAATTTATGAATTTAAACACAGTACTAGATTCATGGCAAAAGCTCTCATCATTTTAAGTTCTATGCTAACAGTTTCTTCTCTTCTTTATGCATCTCTCTTCCACCTTCCCAGTCAACTTTGATCTTCAAAAATTGAAATGCAATATCATTCATTATCTTCTGTCTTAATTCTCTTCTTTATTGTTCTTTCTCCTTAATGTTTTCTTTTTCTCATATTCTCTCACACCCCATAACCCCTTGCATCTTAATAGCTTTATTGCCTTGCTTGGAGTGAAATGATTAACATTCACTTTTCATTTTAAATCCTTAATTTTTGTAATAAACATTAACAAATTAACAAAACTTAAAAAAAGCAATGTTAACTGGAGTATGCACAAGATTCCACCTTTTTTTTTTTTGTCTAGTTGTTTTCAGTTTACTATATTATTTAATATATTGCTCACTTTCCTGTGTCTCCTCCCCAAATCTAAAGTTAGTGAGTTGTTATTGAAGCTAGGATTTTAATAATTGTGAAAACTGACTGCTTCATCCACACATAACAGATACAAGAAACTACTGATTTATATTTGTGATACATGCATAACCAATAGACTTTTAAATTTGCAACAATTATATGAACTTTATTTCAGCCACAAAATTTACCCACATATAAAATATACTTATCTGGCAATTGAAAACCATAAAGAAGAAATAAATAACGATGCCTTTTATCTCAAATAAGCACAGTGTCTACTCAAACTGTGGTACATCTAAGACAAAGTTGAAAATTTCAGTTTAAGATTTCAACACCATATAAAGCAAGTTCTGTGAGATCTACCCAAAGCTGCTTAATATGCATGGCATATGTATAGTAAAGGTTTCTAATGTTTCTTGTTTTTCTTAAAATTAGTTCATTAATAATGACTAGTACATATTTATTAATCAAATTACAAAAGTGCTGAAAATTTCTCGGCCTGTCCAAGAAGGGATTCTAAAAATATAGTGTTTGGAAAATGGTTTGAGCCAAGAACACCTCTTATTTTTTTGACTTATTGACCTTATACCAACTTTCTGGAAGTTTTCGAATTCACACAATAAAATTGTCAATGAAGTTTTGAACAACAAAGACGTCTTTCAATTTTTGACCCAATGCTTTTCCTCCCATAGCACAAAATCTGATGAATATTCTTTTGTAAAGAAGAATTTCTCATCTCACCACCATTATGGATTTTGGAGTTGACTGAACAATGTGTGAACGAGTTTTGTCATGCAGCAATATGATTTCTGATTTTCCTATCTTGTAAATTATCTTCTTTTTCTTTCTTTTTTTCAGTTTCACTTTCACTTCAGATTTCATAATCTGTAACACATTTCATATCCCATCAAATGCAGTGTAATGCCCTTTTTTTTTTTTTTTTTTTGCTTTTTTTAAATTTTCTCCATCTTTTGCAAGTTTTGGGGCCAATTCCAACATTGACCAAGTGGTATCATAATTCAAAAGATTTTCTAAATCTTCACTTTCAAATTCTTGGGGTCTATCACTGCATAGTTAGTCATCATTGAATTCACCTTTCTTGAACTTTGTTTGGCTTGAAGCAGTTCATGGTTTACAATCTCCATAGGTGTTATTAGTCATCTTTTTTTTATTTCTGTTGCTGTCTTACCCAACTTGAAAAGGAACACAGCGTCACACATGTAGCTTGTCTGTCTGCTGATATTTTTTCCCCCTTTTCTCAACACTGAAGATTATTTTCCTACTGTGGATAAAGTTTTAAAAATAAAGTGTTAGTGGATCATTGGGAACTTTTTGTACATATGTAATGAATTTAAATTTTCAATTTTCTGGTTTATATAAACCAGAAAACAATTACCAAGAATATTTTTTTCTCTCCCTAAAACCCAATCAGAACATTTGAGTATAAAGAAATATGGATAAAATTCATTTACCATATATACTTGAGTATAGTTTGAGTTTTTATGGTCAATTCTTATGCAAAAAAAAAATCAGGATGGGAGAGCGGGGCATTCACACTACACACAGTAATTTTTTTTTTTTTTGTAAAGGTTAAAAATCATGCATTTTTCAGTAACCAGTTGCAGGTAGATTTTTTTTCTTTTTTTATTGCATGAATTTTATTAATCATGAAAAAAATTCAGGGGTTCCACTATACATGAAGTTAGCTTATGTAGAAGTATATCGCAGGAAAATGAGCATAGCAGGATAATAACAGCCTTAAACTTGACGAAAACAAAATTTTATCATCAAAATGTTTTTGTTAAGAGGAAAGAACAAAGTAATTTTTAATTATTTTTAAAAAAATTTTTGTCTTTATTAGAGCATTCTAAATTTTAATTGAAAAGCCTCATTTCTCTTCATCAGTGAAAGTCCTAATAAATAACATGGATTTTTTGCACATTTTTTTTTAATGTCAGTCATTAATTTTGAAAAGCTTGCAAAAATAAAAATAATTGTCGGATTTTAATGAAACTTTCAGAAACTATTCATAAGTAATGGAAGTTATTATAAATATATATATATATAAATATATATATATATAAATATATATATATATATATATTTTTTTTTTTTTTTTTAAAGTCATGGTGAAAAAAAAATTTAATATTTATTTACCCCCCCCCCCGCACCATAACTAATTTTATGAAAACTCTTGAAATTCAAATGTGTACATTTTTAGTGATTAATTAGTTAAAAGCACAAGGCTTTGAGGAAAGCAAATCTTTTTTTTTAGTTGACACTCTTTTACCTTAAAATCAGCTCTGAATTGTAACATACAAAACTCAAACAAAGATATTACTTAATTTCAAAAGGTTTTAGTTACTTTTATGAATATAGATAATATTGTCTGAAAGCAAAAAACGTTTTCAATAAAAAATAATTTTTTACAACAATTTGTTATTAAATTATTTTATTTTTCTTACATTAAAGTTGTTAAATATTCTAAAATTAATGAAAATGTTGTACAGTTTAGTCAATGGTGTTATTAAGTAGAGAAATATCATTACAGATTATAAAATACAGCTGGTTACAATCTGAAAATAGATAAAAATCTAATATAACATGTTTTTTTTGTGTTCAAAAATAGCTTAATTAAAAAATACGGAAGACTGGAAGCATCATGAAAACAATAGTCCATCACGTGGTAACAAACATTTTGACGATAAAATTCTTCTTTTGTCAAGTTTAAGGCCGTTTTTATCATGCTATGCCTACTTAAAAATGAGGTAAATAAGTTGTTCACGTAAAGCTAAACTGTCACTTGTGACCTTCCTTACTATAACTTTTGCTCCCGTAAGATGTCAGTGCGTGATTTCATCACGCACATGTCAATCAACACCACTGTTAAGACTGGCTTTCTCTCATTTTAAAGTACATTTTTTCAGCTAAGTAAGTAAGTAAGTAAGGTTTGTTTCAAAAAATATTAAATAAACTTTATAATTTCTAATATTCTTAAATTAACTTTTTTAAAAAATCATAAGCGGAGACTTTCACTTTTGTAAACAAAAGTTTTTAAAAAATGGCTGACAATTGATTCTCTGTCAATTTTGCTGATCAAAAAAATACAAGATTTTTAACGAAAATTTTGGACGTGCTAGAAATTATTAAAAAATGTAAAAAAAATAATAAAAAAATACTTTGATCTTTCCTCTTGATAATAACAAACATTTACATGATAAAAAATTATTTTCAAGTTTAAGACCTTTTTTATTCATGCTATTTTTTATGGATTTTTGACCATACCTATATATTATACAGTAAGTTTGAGATATTGAAAAAAGCACTCTCTAATAGGTTTGTTTATTCTATACTATTTTGGATCTAAAGCTATATCTTTTTCCTCCTTTTCCAAAAAAAAAAAAAAAAAAAATTCAAAAATTCTTTCAAAATTGACTTCAAATTTTATTCAATTTGCTTTTTCAGGATACCTTACAGTGATGAGAACCTGTTTCAACATTTGCACTCGTTTGTCAAGAACTACCACTGGTGTTGGTGTGGGAAAAGAGTTTTTGACAGGTTCATTCAATGTGTCTTCCACTCTAACCTCTCATTTATGACAGCCTCTCTTCATCTGGCTGGCTCTGATAGAACAATTCCAATTGAAGCTTATTTCTGTTCCCAGAAATGCTGTGATCGATTCACTTTGAAATGTTTTACAAGTTGAGTTTAATAATTAATAAAATCTCTTTTAAAAATCTACCATTATGCAATGATTTTTTTTTTTATTAAAGTATTTATATAAAAACACATTACACTGTTTTGTTTTTTTTTAAATTGGAATTTTTGTACTTTTCAACCTCTTTTGACTCGTCTGGCAGGAATTTTAATGAATGTCGTTTTCATTCTCCATTCTAATGTTTCTAACAGTTTCCTAATAAAGCATCCATGCATTGAACTCATGTCATAACAGTTAAGTTTCTTTTCTCTTTTTGATCTTCTAACATTAAAGCTTATACATTTCTGAAATCCATAAAGTGCATTTATTTATATAGCTTAGAGCCACAATAACAGTGATTCCTGTAATGACTAAACCTTACATGTCTATCACCACTCCAAAAAAAAAATATATATATACTTTTATAAATAAATAAAAAATTAACTGAATTTTTTATAGGATAATAAAATTGCTGTTTCAAAGAAAATCCAAATATTTTTTTATTTTTTTCTGAATATATGACTTACAAAAATGCAAAATTATATTATTTATAATTCTATGAATTTTCTCAATAATTTAGGATTTAAAAATTAAGTCCAAAAAGTTTTCAAATTTTCTGCGGGTTGGAATGATTGAAATTTAACAGATTCTGATTTTTTGTAAAAGACTCATTTAAAATCTTATTTTTGTTCTGAGCTATTCTCAGATTGTTTAATGTTAATTGAAAATCGGCCATTTATTTTGGTTGCCAACCTATAGGCATATGGAATTTTGATATAAGCAAAAATGGAATATATATTTTCCAATTGTGAAGTGCATTTCAACCAGGTAATTGAACGTAGGCTTTGGAACAATAATAACTCTTGAGGAAGGAATGATTTATGATGTCATATCACGAGAGACTCAAACTATAAAGAATGCTCTTACTGGGATCAAGGAGTTTAGAGTAAACCAGACAAGAAGACAAAATATAAGCCAAGCCATTCCACGTGGAGGTTAAGTTTAAGCTGGAGAGCCAAAGAAAAAATAAATTTCAGTCTGAAGAAAAATATCACCTAAACATATTTCTTTAATTACATCTTTATCAATAAGTTCACTTTTCTTTTTTCTTTTTAATTCTAAAGTTCATCCAATAGAAATGTAACCCGGCCCTGATCATGTTTAATTGGATGAGACTGCAGAAGTGATTTGGAGGGATAATTAAAATTATCAGGGGAATAGGTTGAATGGTTGAGAAAAAGAAATGGGTTAAAAAAAAATTGCTTTAAAATAAATTTAAGAACAGTTCCAAGGAAAACTGAACCCAGAATTAACTAGCCAAGATTCAGTAAAATTGAGCAAAACCAAAATTCCATTATCGCTGATAAGCAGACATGATTAATGTGTTGTCCAAATTTCTTTAGATTACTTCATACTGTCAAAAACGTATGTCTTAAAATTATTCTTTGTTGAGAACAATTTGTAATTCCTAAGAATGTTTGTTAATCACCCAAGAACACAATTATATTTACAGGAAAATTCTAAAAGAATATCATTTTTTAACCATATCTAAAATTAGTTATACCTATGTCAAATATTTTTGTGGGGTGGGGGGACGTTTTCTCTATAAACAAGAACTCCCCAGGCCAGGAAACAGAAAATTGTCACAGCTGACCCCTCATGAGAAACACACCCACATTTTCACTGGCCGGAGCATGCATGAAGATACACAAATGACAGTCAATTGTTCCTCTATTTTATAACAATTACTGCTAAATTACCAAACATTTTATACACCAGTCTTTATCTATATATAAAATTCTGTGACTTATATTAGTCTGTCCATTCGTCCATCCCACCCTCTAAAATAACCACACATTGATCGAAACCAAATTTTGGGGAGAAATGTAAGCAGGTAAAGGAGTACAAAATACAGAGGTACAGCTTGGCACAATAAATTTTCATTTTTTTTGAAAAATTAAATTTTTTATTATTTAACATAGAAAATACTCCCACTATTTTAAAAACAATTATTAAAATAAGTACTTATTTAATAAAAAATGCAATATTGTTTTTTGCATATCTTTTTAAGGTTTTATATATACAAGAATCCAGTTTCCAGTTCACCCTGCATTTGCGAGAACTATAAACAAATCACAAGGCCAAACGCTTCAAAAAATTGGAATTTGGCTCCAGAAAGAAATATTTACACATGGCCAGCTGTATGTTGCATGCTCAAGAGTAAGAAATCCTAAGAATTTATTATTCACTGGTAAAAAAGGAAAAAAAAAATTTTTTTTCTTAAAAACAAAGAAATAAGAAATTCTTTACCATGAAGTCCTAAGAAATTATTAAACCAGGAAGTAGGGTTTATGTCAAAGTATTTTTCTAAACAAATCAGCTTATTCAAATTTCATTGATTGGTTGGTGAAATTGAACAAAACGTAGAGTTTGTAAATCTTTTAAAAAAATACCAAAAATAAAAATTTCAACATGCATTAGTATGTTGCAAAAAATTCTAGTATTAAATAAACCTTTTGTTAGAATTATCAAGTCTTGTGCATTTTATTGAAGGCGTTACTCCAGCCTGATTTTGGAGCTGTCTTTGGGCGTAGTTTGATCAACAACACTGTTCCCACTAAAGGTGAATGCAAGTATCAACACTATAATGCTTTTTTCTATTTATGTTTGATATGTATGCATCGGGTGCTGCCCCGGCCCATCTGTCAATTTTTAAAACTCAATGTGGCCCTTGAGCCAAAAAGCTTGCCCACCCATAATGTAGGAGATGCCATATGAGGGGTCTACTTAGTTTTGTTCATTTGTATTTTGATTGGATTCATGTGTGCATTGGTTGGTGGAATGCTAGTAGGCAGAGAGACAGACACAGCCGCAGGAGTTGCATGTATAAATATCTTGGAAAGAATCGTCCAGAGATACAGCTGTAGCAGTACCCTTGAACATGGCAGTGAGAGGCCCCACTGGAGACTACTGCACATCCAAGAAACCACTCACAAAATGGTAGTACAATAGTCCCAATATTATACACCTGCTGGTAGGATAGCCTTGTTCAGAGTTACTTGAAGGCTCATATCCCTATCAGGCAGGTAACACCAAAACCCAGAAAACGTCTACCTCCATCAACCCAAGAAGGAAACTATGTGCGTGATGCTCCGAGTGGACATGTCACAACTGTCCAGAAGTCAAAACAACGTAACTCCTCCTTGTCTTAAAAACATGAAGCAGGTAACAAGGGTTGCTTGGAGATGCATGTGCATCCCCTATCCCAATAGCACTAGTGAATAAAATTTGAATTATCCAGGGTGTGCAAGGGGGGAACCGACAGAAAATTAAGGGTAAAACTACCACTGGTTAGTCCATCTTTTTCAATTTATGCCCAGAATTTTCAAGATTCCTGTCTCTAGCCAGTCTTCGAATTGGCAAACAACAGGGGGGTTTATTTGTAGGAAAAAAAAAAAAAAAAAAAAAAAAAAAAAAAAAAAAAAAATTGTGTATTCTGTGAAAAGAAAAACTAAAGATGATGCAAGAAATAAGGTTATCATGAAATATAGTTTGTACTCAATTCCTCAAAAGGAAGATAAATGGGACATGAACTCATTGAATAACTGATATTTGGATTTACTGAAATTCATCTCTGAAGTCTTAACCAGATCCTTATATTTAATGTAAGATTAAAATTTTGAAAACCCCAAATTTTAAGGCAATTTAACATTAATTTTATAACCTGACTTTTGGCTGCATGTTTTATCATTGGTGGTTGCTAGGAATATGATGACAGTAGTTAAGTTTCTCTAACTGAGTAAAGTACACAGCCAAAGAGATAGAAGAAAAATAGGGATATTCCTATTTTTCAAGTGGAGAGAGTCTGCTAAGAAAAAAAGAAAAAGTTACTTTGGAAAATGGGTAAAGAAAAAAAAAAAAAAAAAAAGAAGATATTTACCCGTTTTTGCAAAGTTGTAAGAAGTTATATTTGGTGGTGTAATGGTTAGCAAGCTTGTCGTGCTAGAACAATTACGACTGAGTAGTGAGTTCAATCCTCACTGGGTGCCCCATACTTTCGGCCTTGTGCCACATCTCAGCTACACTTGGAAAATCACTATATTTAACATCTTACAAATATCAGATTAGAAATTTTATACTTTGTTCCTTAAAAGCTCACGTCTTTATATTGCATGATTTAATTTGCAATATTTGAAGCTTAATTGGTCATTGAGATTTGAACATGGAACCTGATGCAAGAGTGACTTAACTATTATGCCAGATATGAAAGTAACACTAATCAAAATTTAAGAACGTCTCAGGAATTCACATAATTTAATACTAAAGAATAAAAAATATTCTTGCCGAATATATAGCTATCAGTAAAATCTTTTGTTCTCATGAATACATTTGAAAATAGAGAAATAATTTCTCTTTAGTAAACTTTAACTGAGTTTCCTGAAATAATAAATAAAATCAAACATTGTACAGAATTTAGCTGAAAAATGACAAGTATGCAAAGCAAATCATTTGCCCTTGCCAAAGATTCTAATTAAAACTGTTTTTTGAACAGTTGGTTAAAGTGGTCAATAATTCAATCTAAATCAGTCTTAGCTATATCTGAAACCTTTATAATTTAAAAAAAAAAAAAAAAAAGAAAAAAAAAAGTCATTATTATCAACATTATTTTTGTAAGAACATATTTCAAGTATGAATTTTAAGTTTCCTGCTTGAACTCAAATAAGCATTACTGAATAATCAGGTCGTAATTCCGTTAATAAAAGAATTAAAACATCGTTTTGAAAGAACCAATTGTGTTCTATGTCTGTCTAGAAATTGCTATATTTAGCCCTAGAAGAATGAAACCATGAAAAACTTGATGGAAACAATACAAACACAAAAAAAATTTGAATGTGACTATTAATGCAATGTTTCTTAGTGTCAAACTATTCTTCACAATGATCAGAAGCAAGCAAGCTATTACAATGCTTTTTATAATTTTCAAAATTAGTGGAAAGTTTGCCTGATTTTAATAGCATTTTCTTTTATGAGAGAAAGTGCTTTTTTTTTTTAATGATGTTATATCGATTTTCAGGTTTTAAACTAACATCACAGTAGTTTCTGAATTTTACAGTAATAGCCAAGTTAGGACAGCTTTTTAAAATTAAGGCAGACACAAATGAAAATTATTAAGAACCTCTTATTTTCTGTATGGCCATCTCAGATAAAGCTCAAAAATTGTTGATAGAAAACAATGACAACAGAATAAGATATTATGAAAAGAAAAAAAAATTGAGTTTAATTAATCACATCTAATTTACAGTCTGATATACAGTAGTGTTTACAAAACAAAGCCTCCAATACTCCAAACTGGTTCCAGCACTGATCCTCCTCTTCAGTCATTGAATCTTTAATAGAAGAGGAAAAAAAAAAAAGAAGAAAAGAAAAAAGTAGAGATGCATTTTTTTAAATTTCTCCTCTTCCTCCTCGGTAACCTCATAGCCACCACTTCATTGGTTTTTAAAAAAAAAGTGTGCACAGTGAAATGTGTTTTGATTCACTGGCTTGTTATAACAAAGGAAGTGAAATGGTCATGTAGGTGTCTTTTTATTTTTATTTTATTGAGCACTAGCTGAACTCTACAGTAGCAGAGTATGAAAAAGAAAAATCACATTTACTGTTGGATTTGGTTATCATCATTCATGGTTTATTTGCATTAAAATTATTGGAAAATACAATTTGGAACAATTCAGGTGGTAGGCAGAAACATTTATTCTCAAATGAAACTTAAACCAAATTAAGGGAAACATTTAAAAATCCTTCTTAATAAAAATATAAGCAGGATTTGTTTTTCCTTTAAAATAAGAAAAACCCACTTAAAAATCTGGCAAAAGAAAAAGAAGCAATTATTGGGTAAGTGAACACTGCAGAGTCAAAACTGCTTTTGTTTTCAAGATCTTCATTTTCATCATTACCAATCAAAATAACAGCAGCAGACTTGCACAAAAGTTCTCACAGCCATCAGAAGCTACACCATCATTTCCAAACATCTTTTAAACGTGTACACACACACACACACACACACACACACACACACAGAGGTGCTGTTCTGCCTTTAAAAGCATTTATATATGCTTTTCTTCATGTTGAAAAATGTGGAAAGTGAAAGAAGATATTTTGACAAAAGTGCCTGGGTGACAAACAAGGCAAGTAAAGGATTTTGTTTGTTTTTTTTTTTAAATTATAAAACGTCTAATAAATGGGTATGGAAATTAATAAAAATAAGAAGGACAACATACGCGCGCACACACACACGCACAGTTGAAATGCAATTGTCAAATAAGATTTTAAATTATAATTAAAGAGTCATCTTTCACAAGCTTAAACTAAATTGGAGTCAATTAAAGTGCAAAATTAGGAGGAGGAGAATGCTATTGACTTGCCCAATGATTAGATTTCCATTTCTGGCTGCAACTGGAACTAAAGAAAGAACATTTTGAAAAGAATTGGTGCTGTACAAAATAACTGGAATCCAGAAGGGCAGGGAGATCTTAGAAACTGTACATTAGTGAAAGGAAACCATAGCATAGAAATTGCACCATTTAACTGAATGAGAGCCCAAATATTTAATAAATCTATGCTGCATGTACCCCCCCCCCCCACTCCTGCCCATATCTAATGAAATATAAGATTTTTAAGCGCAAGCCTTTTCTGTAAATAAGATAAAGAAAAATAATCTCCCTCTTTGCTTTTGGAAATTCTTTCAAAGAAAAGATTTGGTGCAGAAAAGTAAGTTTACATTAGGAAAGAAAGGAAAAAAAAAGTTTAGTGAAGAGGAAAGTAGAAACACTGGTTCTCATATGTGCCAATATGCTTAAAGGTCACATGTATTGAAATGTGTTTAAAATTTCTTATATATATATTGGCATAATGTTACAATAGAGAAAAAAAGTGAGGAGTATGTTTTTCTTATTTTAACTAACATTTTGCCGACATTTTTTTTGCTTATGCCAAATGTAATGTTAAGCATTTTGTTAAATTGGAACCACGTCCAAAATTTAATACCCTTAAAATACCTAAATCACACAGTAATAAGTAGATTTATATATTTTTTTTGTACAAAACAGCAACTTAATGAGTTTTCATTACTTTGCCCAACTGATGAGAAACTGATTTTTATGAAATATCTGACAGATGCAGAAAACTTGTGGGCTTACAGAAAGAAATCTGTTCAAAGAGCCAGTTTACAAAAGTTCAAAGTTTTATACAGCTTAACTAAAAAGAAATCAAATACAAAGAAAATTAAGCTAAGAATGAAAAATGGATTCTAATGTTTTAATAAGGTAACCTTCATAACTATCCATAATAATGAAGCTGTATGCCTGTCACCCAAGTCCAATTAGACAATTGCCAAAGTAGAGACCAACAGGATCAAGAAATTTGGGAGTCAATTTATTTGTCCGTCATTTTCCTTAAGTGACATTTTAAATAACAATTTTCAATCTCTTAGCAATGTTTCATAAAACCTTTCCTATATTTTACCAATATAGCCATGATTATTTTGGACCCCACTGAATTCAGAAGGAACATTTGCTCGAAGGAAAGAAAACCAAAGGGGGGATGGAATCATGGTATATTTTCATTCATCTTGTGCATCAATTAGCACAACACTGCCTGAAGATCTGAGAAAGAAAGGAGGTTAAAAATTAACAGACTTTTTTTGCAGGTTAATGATACCTCAATGTCAATACTTTTATAGCCCTAGATTGCCTCTCCTTTTTAAGCCAGATTTTACAAAACAGATCAATAATAATAATAATAATAATAATAATAATTATAACAACATCTATGTTCAATTCCTACTCTGAATAGAGTAGACAGAAATAACCCTTCATTCTGGTTAAGTGGTGGCCAGCTTTATTTCTTTTTCTTTACACATCTGTTTCTTTCACACAAACATCAGTTAAGATTATTTTATTTCTTAGAGAAGGGGATGGGGGGGATAGAGTTCCCTTTGGCATGAGGGAAAATGGGATTAACAATAGTTAAAAAGTAGTAGTAGTAGTAATAATAATAGCAGTAGTATTAAGGAGGAAGAGATGAATGATGGTGATGAGGAGGAGGAGGAGGAAGAGGAGAGATTATTAGAACCTGGGAGCTAGAGTAATAGAAGCTGACACCCAACTCCAAAAACCAACGAGGCTGGCAACAGTTGCTGCTGTTGCATGTAGCACAGATGACACATGACAAAAGGATGATGTCAGGTAAGGGGAAAGGAGTTTGGAAATGGTGGCAGCACCATTGTGTGGCCACTGAGAAGCCCTGATCTTTGTATTTTATTTTATGCTTTTGGCAATAGGACCAGTCAGCTGGTGTAACTGTGGCAACAGCAACAAATCCAGAAGATGGCTGCCTCTTCATCTGCTTGGTTCCAGGTTGATATTATTGACCAACTGGCCAGTTAACCATGTGACAATCTGACCAATCATTGCTGACCAACTGAAAGCCACATTTTATCATTATCATAATTTCATTTATCATTATCATGGTAATTTTATTTGGTTTCTTTGCAGATTGTAGCTTCAGCCTTCAGCAGTTTGGCGGAACAAAGCCATAGCGAAGTGGGATTTATTGAAACCTTCTTCTTCCAGGTTCCTACATTACAGTAGGGTAGAGAGACTGAAGAATCCATGAGAAGAGGTAGCCACTGTCATTGTCAGCAGTCAATGCTGTTGGGTCCAAACGGCAGGGACTCTAGCACTGAGATGGGATCAGTGATGTCCAGGTTGATGGGTTCTACCTGGGGTGAACCATCATCCACCTCCAGTTCAGGGTAGTTCTTGCTGTTGGTAAATTCAGCTTTACTCTCCTCAGGGATGTCAACCACTTCACCTTCCATGCCAGATGGAGGCTTCATTTTGGAAAATTCTTCTCGCAGCTGGTTGTAATGCCTCTGCAACAAATAACACAAAATTACTTAATTATTGAATCATGTATTTTACTCCTTTCATAAGTCATTTCAAAACATTGTTGGACTGCATTACTAGTTTATGTTTTGGTTTTAAATTCATTCTCTTGAGAACATTTCTGAGTAGGCATATTTTAATCTAAAGTAAAAACGGATTCTCAAAAAGAAACATGTATACATATGGAGAGACGGAGAGCAGTGTCTCAAATATATATGTTAATAATCTCTAGTAAGAAAATAAAAAAGGTTAAAATATTTTAAAAGGTATCAGTTTTCCATGAAACTAGAAAGACTGAATAATCATAAACAGAGGTATGCGGTCATAGTTTAAATAATCATACACTGAAATTAACTTCCTACTGAAAAAGGTACAATCTACTAAATACTGGAAATATTAATAATGACCAGAACTGCAGATTTATATTAAATTATGATAGCACATTAACACTATCATAATTTATTAAACATGTTATTAGCTCTATTGCAATGTATTAATGTGTTTAATAAAATTTAAGATTCAATGTTTTTTTTTTCAATCCTTTGGTCTACTTTAAGTAAAATATTGTTTAGTAAAGAATCTCTTGTTGGTCCATTTGTTGTGCGGCAGTGCAAGAAAAATGACAGGAGTTAATATTCAATGTTTTTCTACTGTTCTCATCTGAAGATCTCAAATTCTAAAAAATAAATATCAATGTCACAGATAAGTAGAAATCAAGTATGTTTAAATAAGATTTTACCAAGTATCTAAACTTTTACATATCACCACTTTTAAGGTTTCACAGTTTTCTTGGAGAGACTTGCCATAATGAAACCAAAAACAAAATCTTTCCTCCAAATGTGGATAAGAAACTTTTCAAAATTGATAATAGAAAGCAGTAGCTTTAATGTCATTTAAAATGATTCCATATATATATATATATATATATATATATATATATATATATGAGAGGCAACAAAATTTCTGTTTATGTGAAATTTTGACATACATATTTTACAATATAAAAACATTAATAGATCTGAAATTTTATTTGATTCAATAAAACTGCTTGTCATATACAATTTATCATTAGGTTGGGTTTAAATGTTGAAATTAAGGGTGTTAGAGTAACAGTGACAGAAATATTTATTTTCTAACTTGTTGATACATACTTTTAATGCTAAAGTGCTGTGGGCTATATGCCTGCCTGTTCTTTTGTCGTGGCTGTAAGACTCCATTTCACAGATCCACTGCTCACACTGGGATAAGATTTCATGGCGTTTCAACCAGAAATGGTTCTGGATAACCTGAAAATAAAAGATACAATATTTAAATGTTTTCACTTTTTACATTTTTCTGTTGTAAACCCTTTGAACTGACATCTTCATAAATACAGCCGTCCTACACTGCTATCATAATGCAATACACAAGCAGCACATAAATCTATAAATATAAGTTTTTAATGTCAATATTATATTTTGTGAAGTCAGTCATACTTGTTTTATTGTTACCATTTCCAAAGCAGAGATATTCGTCAAAGTTGGCATTACTGGCTGCCAAGTATTTCTTTCTGCAAACCTTTTATTATTTAAGGCCTCCATCAGCAGGTCTTACATTATCATGGTGAAACTCCACTTTCAAATGGGTATCAAGGAACTTTTGAGGCCTCCAGTTGAGTCCTATTTCTTGTGTCTTCAACAAGTCTTTCAAGAATACATGAAGGACATATGCCTTCTTTCAGCATTGAAGCTTTGATGAAATCCATTACTATGCACACTCCTCGTTTTTGCCCAGGTCTTCAACATTTCAATTGTACCTTGTAAATCAAAGGTAGCCTTCATTTCCTCAGTTATCATACATCCCTTCTGAACTACATTTGTTGCTAGGGTAATTGTAGTAAATAGCACAGGAAAGGTCAGATTAAAAAAAAAAAAAGTCTGAGGTCATAATTCAAAGGGTCAAAAATCAATCTTGCAAGTCCAATGTCAAAAAATGCCAAGGGTGTAACTCAAAAATTTTATTCAGGTAAGGTTGTGATTAGTCAAAGTTGGTAAGAAAGCACCATATTTCAAGGTCTACTAATGTCAACCAGATATAGATTCAAATTTTCTTTTGACAGCACAGAGAGAACACACATTTTTTTTTTTCAAAGTAAGACTTTATTTTCTCCATCACCAGTTATTTAGTTTTGTAGTAAGTAAATAAATGGTTTGATTATTCATTTCTGTTAATAAGTGATAAACATCCTCACCTCACAAGATAAAATACTTCAGTGGGTTTGATTCTACAGTTATTGAATTAGGTTATGTTTTATCATCCAGAATTTTCATTTGGGATTAAACACCATTCAGTAAACCTGTGTGGCTTCTGATCCACTCTGGGAAGGAGGTATCAGGTGTTTGCATAGCCTTACTTCCAAGGCCTTAGCCTAACTATATGGTAACATTGTACAAAATGCATATAACTGGCTAGTATATTGGTCACCCAGGTATGTACACTTTCATAACGGTCTGTATACCAGCTGCCTGGGTTACCCCTCCCCCGCCAAAAAAAAGAAGAAAGTGAGAGAGAAGTAAATTATTTATTTTTTAAAAACGGCACATAAATGAAAGAATTCCACAGTAGAATACAACCATAATTTCATCCTGCATCAAGTGTACAACAAACAATGCTGCCATTTTGTCAGTTTGTACAAAGAGAAAAGGCAAACAGAGGGAAAAGAAGAAGAAGTGTCTGATTTTGTCATTGAGTGGGGCTGGAAGATCATTTACAGAGACTCAGACACTGGCACACAACTGTGCAGTGGCCCCACAACCACTCAGTTATGAGACTGATGATGACTGATGACAAAGCTTTGAATGGATACATCTTTTTTGAACACCAGTAAAGAGAAAAAAAATCATACATGCAAGTATAAAAAGAGTATGCTTCCTTGTTCTTTTCAATTATTTAAGGCTGAGTAAAACAGTAAAGAAAGTGATAAGTAACACACCTCTTTAAAGCAGGGAGATGGGTCTCTTATTTGTTCCAACATTGCCCACTTGACTGTTGCTTGTCGAATATTGGCATCATATTCACGTGAGCTGGCCGTCCCCGAAGGAGTACCACGGGACCGCTCATAACCGGGTTCATTGAAATAAGGCTCAGATACTAAGATCAATGACTGTATAGATACCAGAACCTATAATAGAAAAAATAAAAGAATTATATTTCTATTCTAATTGAAAAACAATTCTATTTAAAATAGCTACATATTTCTGAAAAAGCAACTGCTTTAATAAGATCATATAAAAAGAAACATGTTTTTAGTAAATCCTATTGATGATGAGCTACAAAGGTTTCCTATTTAAACCCTAAGGCAAATAATATTACAAGCAGAACCTATAGGAAACAAAGAATTGTTCAAATTTTCCCCCAAGTAAATATACATGAAAACTGATTGCTAAGACTTATTTCAAATGATGACAATGTATATTAGCTTACATTTTCTTTATCATCTGTGCATTGTCATAATTGTTCTTGGTTTTTGGAGAGGAATTTCTCATGGTCTTCTCCCTGGTTTTGAATTCAGAGTTGTACTTTTGATTGATTGCCTCACAAGGGTAGAAAGCTTAGTCAACCTTGCCCCTTAACTCAGACTAGAAGAAACAGATTCATGACGTTCTCAAGGAAATTGTGTTTAACAGTCCCTTAACCTCTTGTGGGTCATTTAGAGCCAAATTGTGTTGTAAATTTATTTTATAGTTGGTCAAGTATGAATGAGAGTATAGTTCTTCAGATATGGCTGAAGGAAAATTTTTCCCAAGGATGGTAGAGAAGTCTTATTGTTTGTCTGATATGGTTGAAAACAAGTTTTATTGTTTGTCAAGAATGATTGAA